>CAEGAD010053721.1:0-30454 GCA_903067055.1 Poeciliopsis paucimaculata
TTTTTCCTGATGTTGCAGTCACTCGGTATTGCTACATCCACCACAACGGCTTTCTTCTGTTGTTTATCCACTACGACAATTAGGGGCTTGTCCTCCCATGATGGTACCTCCGGCACCTCAATATCTCGTCCTACCATCAAAAAATGTTTACATTTCTGCCATATTGTTGGCAATTTTCCTTCATATTTCTAACCTGCCACCTTCCACCTCTGAGAAGTCCAACCATGTCAGTAGGCTGCTAAGCAATTACAGTCCCATCTTGAAATTGGTCTTCCAGCAATGTAGACCTATCTAGAAAATATAGATCTATGATTTGTTTGACATTATATGGAGCTTGGTCAGTATTTATCATGATACCAGCACATTTGGTTTGGTTTTTCGCCTAATCTATGTTATCCTGTTCTGTTACATTCTCATCTTGTCAATGCTCCTAATGATCCTTGTCATCAAATTTGCTGAGGACAAAAAGACCAGAGTAAGCTACTCTTCTTGCCTGATTGCTCATCTTCAGAGGAGGAAATTCAGCTCTAGGTGTTCAACAATACAGTAGTTCATCAAATTTGATCTTTTTGTAAAAGGGTAAATATTTTTTTTTTTCTGTAATTGTTTTTAGTTTTAGTTGATTTAAAATTAAAAACATATATATTATCATACCTTTATTTGGATATGAAGACTATCCTTCTCCATTATGCTGCTCCTTGTGTGCCTTCATTTCTAAAAGTCTGCCTACTTCAGTGGTGATGATCTCTCAGGAGGAGAGTCATTATGGAGTGGCTCTACAGTGGAGGAAAATACCCGCGTTATAAAGAGCCATCCTCCACCGGACATAAAAAGTGAAGTGCTAATTCAAACGAGGCTGTTGTTAATGTTAAGTTAATATTTTGAAATGTGACCAATGCGGACTGAACGGCTTCCTTATCTTTCTCCACCGCCACTGGTAAAACAGCAGGAAGACTACAATTCTGAAACAGCACAGAAAATGGACGTCATTGTTCACAACTTCTCCTTCTATTCGCTGATTGGCCTGGTAGAAAATCTATCAGAAACAATGCAAATCAATGGGAGAAAGCCATTGATTTGCAAGAAGCAAGAATTTTTTTGAGCGGAAGGCAACAGCCAGGCTAGTTCAACACCAAACCTTCACCAAAAGTCAGAGCAAAGGAGACCCATTCCACTCCACGGCCACATTGTACATAAATAACATATTTGTAAAGTAAGTATAGACAGGATGGAAATGTCCAACCATCAAAACACTCAGGAAGGAGACAGATGTTCTTTGGTCTGAAATGTGCTGACCCCAGAACAACAGCCAGAGATGATGTGAAGACCCTGCTGAAGCTGGTAAGTGAAATGTTTTAGCCTTTGGCTAAAAAGCCACTCAACAAGGAGGAAGCTGCTAACATAACAAGCCAGATTACAGTCTACAGATGCACAAGGGGACCTTAATTTTTGGACACATGTTCTGTGGTCTGATGAAAATAAAGTGGTACTGTTTCGCCATAAAGACCACCGTTACATTTGGAGGAAAAACAGGGACACTTGTAAGCCTGTGAACACCGACCCGACTGTGACACATGAGGATGGCAGCATTATGTTGAGGGGTTGTTTTTCTGATGGTGCATTTTATAGGATAGATAGCATAATGAGGAAAGAACATTATGTAGAAATATTGAAGCAATATCTAAAGACATCAACAGTGGCGGTTTCTGATATGGGCGACAATGGCAACCGTACAGGGCGGCATATTGTGGGGAGTTATGTTCCTGTAACAAAAAACGTTTGCTCTGACTTAACTTTAGACAAGGAGAAGAAAAAAAACAACATTCCTTCATGGGTAGTTATTGTCATTCTAATAAAAACAACAACAACCTAAAAATCTACATGGACTTTTTGCTTATTTAAGAGTTAATAACATGCAGGACACAGATCTTTCTTAAAACTATGCAAACTATGTAAATCATTTTAGATGATTAACTGTATGAATATGAATAGAGAGTATGCTAATATAATGCTAAGGAATATCATCTTATTCTGTTTTATCTCTGCACTGTTAAAGTACCTCTGCTGCTGCTGCTGCCGGCTGTTTGTGCTTTGCCAGAGGGGACTCACTTTGAAATCCTTAATGAAGATCTCCAACTGACACCAGAACTGAAAGAGTGACATCTGCTGATTTATAAACATGTCTGCTTTCACAAGGAAGAAAACAGAATACAGCTTGTGTACTGGCTGTCAGTCCTGCTCAACATTTTATTGAAAAGCAAAGAGTTAGTAAATGAAGTATGAGTAGAGTGAATACAATGTGTTGCATAGTCCTTAACAGTTCAGAATTTTGTGAGATTACAACTCCATCCTACATTTTATTGTGGTTTTATATGACAGACGTATAGTAAACAATTTATACTTCAACACTTTTTAGAACCACCTTTTGATCCAGTTGACCCTGCAGGTCATCTAGAGACTGAAACCTTTGTCCAGTCTAATATGCTAAAGAACTCAAGCTCAGTCAGATTGGATAGAAAGAGTCTGGGAAGACCTTGCCACAGATCGCCTGCTGGATTTAGGTTTGGACTTTGACTGGGCCATTCTAACTCATGAATGAGCTAACTAGTTCTGTAATGACTCCTTGAATGTTTCGAGTACCTCAGTTAAAAGTCCTCAAAGGCAGTTATCTGCATCTAAGCTTTGTTAAATTGCGTTCTGCTCTTTAGCACCCTGTGGCTTGGTGTGGTGATTTTTCATGTTGTGGAATTAGCTTAATTCCACCTAAGAGTTGTTGATGAGTTTGGGGGAATGAACCTAAGTACCGACTTAAAGATCTCTATGATATATTGTTTATACTGTACTCTCCCAAATTGGGGGCGGTAGAGCAGATTGGCCATGCACCCTTTTGATTTCACTGGAATCTAAAATTTTCATGCCCGGGACGTTTGGTGAGATTTTGAATATGTTAAAGGGATCCAGGATTAGCTGAACATGTTGGTGTAAATATGTTGTAATTTTCCTATCAAGTAAAAAATGGCTCTTGAGAAACACAAAAGCTTATTTTACTTTAAAAAATTATCTTTTGTTATAGTTTTCACTCAGGGAGATCACCGTTTTTTCACCTCCTGGGTTGATGACACCATTGGGTCCATTTTGTACTGGAATCCACAGAATAAACACAGGCAGGCTAATCTTACCTGAGTTGTTTATCATTTTGCATTTGACTAGTGTGATTTTAGATAATACCACACTGTTGGTTGTAATTAAAGAAATAAGACAGTGAGGTGTCTTATTTGCCCGTAACATTTCTGTCCAGAAGATTTTGAGTTATTTGCATGAGCAAAACTGATAAAGGCTGTAGCAAGTGATCATTAACTTCACAAGCTGCAAACAAATGCCGTGCCAACAGTTGTTATCCACGAAGCACGTAAACCTAAACCTGCTGCTGGAGTAAAAAACGCTGAAACAGGCAGCACTGGAAGTTCTTTGAAATGCTGACAGACTTAATTGCCACTGCTGCTAGTACTGAATACATATTCACAGATCCGAAAAGACCCTAAATAGCTGTTACTGGACCAGACCAGGAGCTACAGGACTACTTATTGGATCACACAGTCCGACCAGAGGTACGTGTCATTCATTGTTTCATTTATGAAGCTCACAGCAGCAAACACCAGCTCCTTCAGCCAACTCTGTCTTCTCCCTCCATTTGGTCCTCCTCATCTTCATTACTCCTTGTGATTCTACATTCCCATTGATTTCAATGCAATTTGAAAAGGCTTAAAGACATTACTCATTGTTGTTTTGGCTGGACTGAACTATCGCAGCCAGACCTAAAGACGTAATTTAAACAGAATGCTGCCATGTTGTGTGAACAGCATGGCAACGTTCATGTGACAATATTTTATTAAAATTTATGAAAACAAAATTTTCTTCAGCATTATTATTGTATTGTTTTAACATCTAAAATACATATGTCTATTGTTACAACTAATCAATTGATCCTTAAGGCCTATACAAAGGGAAAAGTCCATCCGTTAGTGGCAATAACTAACTATATTGCTGCTTAATCAATGTATATTCTGATATACTATACTGTTATGTTATTTTAAGATGTAACCATTTGGTAGAAATCAGTTTCCACTTGAGATTAAGGGTTCTTTTGTGCAATTTTTCGGTCATAGAAAGTCAAATTTTTTTGATCATGATAGATTTATAAAAGTAGTGCAGGGGTAAAATATCCAAGGACATGAATAGTTTTTATCGGTACTGTAGATTCACATCGTGTGGAAATCATACAGAGTGCTAGGTCCTCTATTAATGATGGCCAAATCTGTCCTGAGGTACTCAGGGCCATCCAAAAGCTATGGTACAACAGCAACAAACTGCAACAAATTTTGTCAGTTTCCTCTCACACAAATAAATGGTTGTTCTAAACTAGTTTGGTAAGTTGACATGGGTACGTGATGAGGAATGAGCTCTTTTCCATTCTCATGCGGTCTAGGCTACTAGAGACCGCAGAATAATATCCCAGGGGCAAAAATGAAACACTTTCTCCACAGTGGCTGTTTACTGAGTGTGTTTGAAGTTGAGCTTAAATGTCTTTATTCCTGTACCAGAAGAATGTCGTAAAAAGGACAATTGTAATTCAGCTATGAAGCAAGGAAAGAAAAATAGACAAGCAGGGAGTGCAGAGTGAAGAAACCACAAAGTTATACATATATACTTGTCATTAAATACAGGTTATTGCATGCAGACTCATCTGCCACTTTTATATTTTCAAAATGTTAGAAATCTATCCACTGAACCGCATTTAACTTGGGTGTTGAGAACTCAACCAAATTAAGAGATGCCTGCTGTTGGCAACAGCAGGAACATTATTTATTCATTATGTGAAGCCTGCTTTTGCAGAACTGCAGATTTAGAGTCCAAAAGTTATCAACCGTATGTGTAATGTTGATCTCTTTAACCACACAATGTTTTAATTCACTTCAAGTTGATTGCAATTTATTTATGATGCCAACTAACTGTAGTCTTTGATACATTATGACAAATTATGCAAATTCAAACCTAGCAGTATTTAGAGGCCATAGTCAGTTAATTTATTGGGACAATAAATTAACTGACTATTATTTATTATATATATTTCAGTTTATGTACAATGGTTGACATTGTTGATACCGTATTATCATTTTAGGTCCATATCAGTAAAAATCATTTTATACATTCTCACTTCTGCAATATAAACTCCTCCCCCTTTCCCTAGACCCTTTTACCACTTCTGTTCATGTTCACAACCTTGTCACCTCTTGCATCGATTACCCTAACTCTCATCTCTTTGGTCTTCCTCACAAATCCCTCCATAAGCTTAAGATGGTTCAAAATCCAGCAGCTACATTATAACCAAAATTTCCTCTTCTCACCAGATCACACCTGTCCAGCTGTCCATCAGCAGCAGCGCTGGCTTCCAGATAAATCAAAAATAGAATTCCTTATTCTCTTGTAGTCCTCCAAAGCCATTCACAACCTCACACCTCTTTTTCAGTCAGATCCCCTGCACATTGCCATCCTCTCCTGTTCCTTCCAATCAGCCTCCTCCATCCACCTCAGAGTGTTTTCCATTCATCTCAGCACCATAGAGAGTAAGACATTCAGCGTCTCAGATTCCCAAACTTGGAACTCCCTCCTTCCTAATATTGACTCTCTCCCTCTGTTTAAATCAAGACTCAAAGCCCAATTCTTTAAGAATAATACACTTTATAATGTTATTGCATTCTCCTGTATTTTATTGTACAGAGTACTTATTATTATTATTATTATTATTATTATTATTATTATTATTATTATTATTATTATTACTGTTATCATTGTTGTAGTTAAATCCAGCATATTCACTTTGATGGTGAACCTCTCCTGCGTGACAGTAGAGGGCTGATGAGGTTTGTTTTGCAGTCTCTGGACCTGAGCGCCTTCCAGTTATTGAGCTGACTATGTAGTGTTTGCGTATTCGAGTATCAAATTTAGGCCATATTCTCTGACCGGAGGAGAATAAATGAATTAGGATGATGCAAGCAATGTAGTACAAAGGACAGCAGGTCAAATATCTTCATTACTGACGAAAGACACTAAAAAGTCACAGAAATTGACTTCGAGTTACTGCAGCTGAAGGTGATTCAAGAAGCCTTTAAACAACTATGTGTACTTAGTTTTTTTTACCCACAGCTTTCCTGTTTTGGCTGTATATGTGTTTAATATGTAACACCAGTGTGGGATTTGTTGAGTATTTTTATATGTAACTTAAGATGAGATTTAAAATGCAGATCTCTTTATGATGTCCTCAACATACCAGGCTTGAAAAGAGCTATTTCTTTCAGTTGTGACATTTACCAGCTTGTAAAAGATTTAATAATGAACTTTGGTTTTTGAAACTGCTGAAATTGAATTTCCACACTACACTTTACTAAAATTACATTTTTAAAAATGTTAGTATGTATAATGAAACAGTAACAGTTGGTGACCTATTTATCCTATCAAAACTTGGCTTCACCAGACCAGCTGAGATTTTCTTTTGTTGTTTGATTTGATGTTCTAATGCTGTATGTTTCATTTCTAATATGTTTTATTACACATTTCCTTTCCAAACCAAGAGTGTGAAAAACCTTCTCACCATAACTGCTCCATCACACATACTAGACATTATGCAGGCAAAAGCATTTATTAGGATGCCCATTAAAGTTAAAAAGCAAGATTACTCGCAATCTCCTAGACGTGACGTATGACCAGCAATTTATAGGGACTCAGTTGTTTTTCATCACAGGCCTGTGAGGTGTTGGTCTTGTGCTGCTAAAAAGCTGTGAGGGTTGAAATAAATGCTGTGTTTTTTTGGGGGGGGTTTTCTTATAAGGGGTGAAACATAGGTCATTGACAAGAGTGGCCTCTGTGGTGTTTCTCACAGTACACAGAGTCCTGCCAGCCTTTCCAAAGGGACCGGCAGGCCTAAAGACAACGTGAAAGGCTGCCTACAGACTGGGATGAGGAAAGCAATCAAACTGTCACCATGATCATAAAATAGCCGCTGCAGAGGCAAAAGGATGGCACTCGGTCTCTGATAACTGTGTCTGCCTTCCCTCTAGGTTAGATGAAGGAGGGAACCATCCTCCATCCAACAGTTTGTTGTCCAGCATGTGTTGACATGCTGTCTGCAGTTTGAAACAATCAACTTTTGATGACAACCTGGAGCTTCTGTGCTTTGTTTTATTTTTTAAGATTACGTCTCTTTGACCATAGTTATGGAGGAATAATGTTAGCAATACCACTGTCAATCCTTAAGATAGTAGTATTAGTAATGTTAGTAAACAGAGAAATTAAACACTCTTTTTCTGAAGGAACCCAATGTTCATTCTATGCAATCTGGTTCTACCCAAAGGTATCCATTACTGATCGAGTGCTAAAGACATGCTTGATCCGGCTGCATTAGTCCCTTGTGATAAAGATGTTTCCACACCTCTATGAACCTCACCTGTGTTGTCTGGGATTTAACCTCCAGGAGGAGGTTAAATGATGAGGAGCGATTTGATGATCTCAAGAAATATCCTAGCTACTGGTGAATATTATATGAGTTACAGGTAGCTTGTAGTCAAGCCTTGGTTTTTGAAGGCTTCTGTGTACAAAAGCATACAGAAGCATGCTTTTGTAGGTGGAAGCATGCTTCTGTATGCTTCCACCTACAGAAGCATAATTCTGAGGCCAAGTGCCATCCAAGCAAATGCAATGAATGCCAATTTTTTAACAATTATTATATTGAGTCAAGAAATAATCAGAAGCATTTATGATAATTTGAGGCACTACTTTCAGCAGTTAAAAATGAATTTATTCAGGAGATCTTGTGGTTTTCTCATTACTTTATTAACTAATCTTGGCAATACTGGGCTTTCACACTGGACAGGAAACCAAATGGAAACAACTATAAATATTACTCCATCTGAACTCGTATTCCTACTTGCACAGACATGCTAATATTGTTATATTCTGAGGATTGGTAGTGTAGAATCACAGTACTGTATTCCTGAAATATAAACAAGTCTAACACGGAGGAGCCATCTGAACCATGAACATTTGCCTTTTCAAACAGAGACACGCAGCTTGACTCCACTTGAAGCTTTTCTAAGTGCTGAATCTGAAATACTGCCAAAGCAATGTGAGACATTTAGCATTGTCTGAGAAAGAAATTCATCATCAGAGCCTTTCATGAAATTTGTCATACCTCTCACACCTTCCCTCACACAGATCTCCTGCTGGCATGCACTTGTACACCAGCTCAATCGGTGATCTTGTTTTTAAAACTGTTTACATACAAAAAAAGAACATGAAATAAAAATAATTTATCTTGGTTTTAGAATTCTTCTGAGTTGAAGCTGGATGTTTACAGATTGTCTGGACTGCAGGATCCATTACTTTCCAATGGCGTCATTCATCCAGGGAGATTTATAGGCACGCCTCACCTTTTGTTCTAAGACATTGTCCCTTCAATACAAAAAGCAGGGCCCCCGAGAGAGAATCGGCCCTCTTGAGCCTCAGTCAGCGTTAGATCAGATGATTGATGGATGCAAGATCGTGCTGGGAATATAAATTACACATTTTGATTCTGGCTCCCCATGGGGAAAACTGGGACGCTGACTTTCATGAGGGACTGAGGATTTTCCTCAGTGCAGAAGATTGACACATTAGAAGAAATTTGCAGACATGAGATTACATGGCACACCAGTTAGTGATTTGCTATTAAATTGTGTTTTGTATTGTTGAAACTATATCAAATTATAATCCGCTATTCTTTAAAAAAGTATATATTTGTTGTCTTTACTCTGGTTTGGGTTATTGTGACCATTCTTATCACCATTAATGGTGATTAATGGTAATGATGAACTTAACACCATTAATTTCAAATCAGTTTCAGAAATGTTAGATTTTGTTTCTCTTAACAGAATCAATTAGAAAATGTATTTGGGTATCGCTGCATTATGAGGATGGAGGTTTCAAAATACAATTTTCAATTGTACTATTATGTGGCTCAGTTTAGGTTCTAGGCACAGATGTTTGATTTGCAGACTCCTCCCTCATGGCTCAAAATTGAAATAACAGAGATAAAAGAAGAGATGCCAATAAATTTGCTTTATAAGTGGGATAATAAAACTATCAAAAATGTAACTGAAAACCCTTTAATAATTCACTCAATCCAAATTTGGTATAAACTTTGTGAAATGTTTAAGCTAGAAGGCTCTCTCTCTCCTAAAACCCCGTTATGGGGAAATGGACTGCTACCAACATTTTTCCAATCTGGTAACTTTAGATCCTGGCAGGAGAAGCGAATTTGAATTTGCTACAAAAATGAAGTATTTATGTTACTACAGCAGTCAAAAGAGAAGTTTGAATTGTCAACTAAAGACTTCCTTGGCAATCTCCAACTTTGAGACTTCATAAGAACTAGTCAGAAATGAAGTTGGAAGTTACCATCCATGTCGCCCATTGAAGAAATGAGTCATGGCAGTCAGCCAGTATGTAAAATCATCTCAAGGGCGTATACAGCACTCATGTCAACTTTAACTATAACTGGTATGGATATTTTCAGAATCAAATGGAACTAAATAGATTTGGGAATATCTATTGAGAGGCAGTTATGGAATATTTTGTGAAGAGAAGGCCTCACCTCGACTGTAAATGCTCAATTTAGACTAGTACAAATAAATGTTTTATATCAGTTATGAGTTACCCCACAGAAATTACATAAATATAATGTCAATATACCACCTTTTGGTTTTAGATGCGGCATGGAGGAAGGAAGGTTCCTCCATGCTACCTGGCATTGTTCTAAACTGCAGGGCTTTTGGAAGGGAGTTTCTGAAATGTTATCAGACATGGCATCACAATTGCAATACACCCGAAGATTTGTTTATTGGGGGACTTTACGAACTCCAACCTAAAGATAAATTATGACAAGAAGTTTACAGAAGTCCTTTTGGCAATTGCTAAGAAATGTATTGCAACAAAATGGAAATCAAACGCCCCCCTTCAAATTAAAATGTGGCTTTGTGAGATCAATAGCTGTGAGACCTTAGAAAAAATAACCTGCTGGATGCAGGATAGAGGTAAGACTTTTTGTAAAATATGGCAGCCATTTTTAAGGTATATGCAAAATCTACCAGCACATTGGATTGACTGATCTTCCTGTAATCCAGCTGGACTCGACAGAATTTATGAGCAAATCTGATACCATCTATCTCTTAAACTATGTTTGATGTATATACATTTTTATTTCATCCTTATTGATCATCATCCTCCCCCACCTTACCCATCCCCACCCACTCCTTCTTGTTATTTGGTTGTTGTATTATATTATTGTAGATGTATTTTACTTTAAGTATGTCCTATTGTTTGAATTGTGCTTTATTGTGAACCAATTGTGTCCTGCTAGTTAGTACTTGTGATGTTATTACTAAAAAATCCAAAATAAAGTATTCTAAAAAATAGAAATGTTAGATTTTACAAATTTAGCAGATAAATTGCTTGATAAGAAATGGTATGGATATTTTTTTCCAAGAAAAGAAATAACTACAAGATCAGGTTTGGGATCAACAGGAACATCTAGGAGTGTTCTCGAAAAATCAACACTATCTTAGAAGTAGATAAAATTGTTACCACAAGTGAAAAGTGAGCACAACACTGACCAGGAAAGCAATCTTACAGAAAATATGAAGCTGGAAAGCAAAAGAGTGCTGGAAACCAATTTTGTCTTTCATTCAAATCTTTGAATGAAACTTGTTTTCAAAGATTTTAACATGAACAACATGGAGGGGACTGCAGTGACTCCACCGAGGAGTCTGCTCTGCTCATGGCAGAACTTTGTTGAGTATGTTATCAAACACCAAAACTATAACTGACATCTATAAAAGCATCTGGCTGAAAATTAAAGATATCATTAATAAATCATTATTATGGGTCAGTTTGGTAGATTTGTTTGTAGTGTTTTGTTTGTTTTTGTTAAAAATAAAAAGTTTGTTTAAAATATACAAAAGAAAGAATGTCTGCTTTGGTAATGAACAAATACATTAAAAAGGAAGTATAAGGCTTCTCCTATAATGAACATTGAATACAACAGGATTTATAATATAAGAAAATTCCTATATTCTAAGCTATGTTAATTTATGGGGCTGCAGATGATCATAAACTAAGAGCCGATTGGGAGTCGAGCCAGAAGAACCGGCTCTGTGAAGAGAGGAAATTCCCATCATTACATCACTGATCATAAACTACAGACACAATAAAATCACTTATATGATGAACTACTGAGCTTTCATTCAGTGTAAAGCTTTTACTTATAACAGAATACTATGAATGCAGCATGTTGCTGTTTTCTTCTGGGTTAGGATTAGGGGTTAAGGTTAGTTCATTTCTTTAAATTCTGTAATTAACCTGTATTATGTCAGTGGCACTTTAAGCCCCCACCAGACTGATAAACTGCTAGCATTTTTTCTGAAGGCCTCAGACAGCATTTCAAGCCTGATACAATGCTCACCCTCACTTCAGCAGTTCAGAGCACACAAAATTTAATCTCTCAAGTATAAAAAGGGCAAACCTCCTTCTGAACGCTGGGTAACCATGTTCTCTTCATGGGCACTTTAGTAATTTTAGTCGTTCAATTACAATAAATGCTGGGGGGGTTCTGGTTTATTTCTCAGCAGAAGGTCAAAGGGCCATTTTTTTTACTTTTTAGAGTTTATTTGTATTGCTAGACGTTCTTCGTTTTTGAGAAAATTGATAATTAACATCCATATGCACTAATATGTTCGAAAAAAATCCACACTGTGTGCATTGCTCACGTTCCTCCCACGTCTATTGTTATGGCTTTTTGGATTTACTTACCTGCACCATTATGCACTAGAGAATATATTTTCAAATGTAGGCAGGCATCGTCACACTGGTTTAGCGCCTTGATAATATACTTGCAGACACACAAGGTAATGGCAGTGTGTGCTAATATGTGGGCTTTACCTGCTGTAAAGTCGCCAACCGTGTCACACTATGAGACAGTGCCCCATTTTATTTTCATCACTCCCTCCTTCCGATTTTCGAATTAGCCCTCCACTTACCTGCTGCGTGGACGATCCAGCCGGGATGGCAAAGAGGAGAAAATAATATGATAGGCTTCTTCCTATACTGCCCAGCTTGGCTAGTGGAGAGACTTGTCAAGCCAGTCAATACTGTGTAAAAGCCCTATTTAGCACTGACATGCCTGGGAGACAGGGCCTCCAGAGCGACTGGAGTAAGGAGGAAGCAGGAGGAGAGAAGGGCTTTCTGAGATGCTTGCCTCTGACAGAGATGAATAGTCCAGGCTTCACAGCCGTCAAGGACAAAAGGACAGAGAGACTAGTTGGCCTCCTCCATCCAACCGCCCACCCGCCCAGAACCAGCACTTTCACTCACGGGATCCTGAACGAAGGTGAAAATGAAATTACTTCAGAGGGGAACGCTTGTACAGGAGGAGCAGAATAAGCTGAGGGAGGGGTGAAGGGGTGTGAGGAGAGGCAGACCATTTTGCTGATGAAGTTGTGTCGTGTTTTGTGACACTGTGCATTCTGTTAGAGTGGCTGAATAATGCATGGCAACCATGGACCTGTCAATAACAAACATGAATCTACTAGTGGCTAATGGGCAAAGAAGTGCTGAGTGACATGAGCTGCTTTCTTTGATCTTTAACCCCAATGAAAGGGAGGGAACTTTTACTGTCAGAAATTAGTTGCATGTAGAGCTGTAAGCAGAACTGATAGAGCTCCAGCTCCTGCCTTCCTACTCCCTAAAAACAGCAAAGGGACACCTTAAAAGAGACATTCCGGATAATGACCTAGGAACACTATTTGTCAAATTACTATTTGTATTTATGTTACTATTGACATAGTAACATAAATTGTATATGAAACTTCGGAGGCTCATACCATTTAGAAAGCCCTTTCCTGCATGGATCCATTTGTTCTTTGTGTGGAAAACATGGTGAAAATCCAATTTCCCTCTATGGGAAGATGTAACCCCAAAATTCTCATTTAAAAATTCAACTCTTTCTTGACTAAACCTCTGAAAGTTCTTGGATTCAAGAAAAAAAAAAAGAAAAAAAACAGCAGTCTTGAGAGTAAATCTATACATATTCTGAACCCTCAACCTCTGACTTGTTGGTTTGCCTCATCAGGGTTGCAGTTCTTCTGTCTGGTTGAGGCTCAATTCTTCTCTCAAAATTTCAACGGTCTTCACAATCTCTTCTCCCGATGTAAACACAAAGACTGTCACCAGGAAACAACCTCAAATTGTTGACATGAAGCACCCAAGTGCTTCATGTCAAGACAATGCCTCAAAGCATTTAAGGCAGTGGTTCTTAACCTTTGTTGAGGTATCGAACCCACAAGGGCTCGGGAGTTCGCTGAGGTATCAACAAACTCTCAACTTTGTTGAGGTATCGAACCCTTTGTGAGTGTCCAGAGGACACCAACAAAGGAACCGAAACCACAAACCCACAGTATCCCCTCCTTTTGGTGGAAGTAACCTGCAAATCAAGTAAGATCAGTTTAATTTCTCTGAAGTTCCGAGAAAATGAGGCCGCTTTGCAGCATCCCCCATTTTGTGAGCTTGGAACCTTAGTTAACAGAGCATACTCCAGATACTTTTTCATTTTCTCTATTCAGCTAAATCGGTCTTCATTTATTATTACAAAGCAGGTTTGTCAAAGACTTGAGTATATTTGAATCTGAGAATGTTGTTTTAACAGTTTGTTGAAACCTTGCGTAAACCATGGTGTCAAACCTAGTTTTACCAAACTCATTTACTTCTCTCAGACACAGCGTGTTCCAGCACCACTCAGACTTTTTCTTTTGCAAACCCATATTTATAAGTCACAGTAGGCTAGTTGCCAGTCATCACCTCCCACTTAAACTGGCATGTCTCAAAGTTCCTGCAAAATCGGAAAGAGACAAAGAAAACAGTCTTTTGAAGGAAGAAAAATAACAGTTTGACACATGTAGTGTTAGATAAATAAGTGCCATCAGATTCCTTTAAATAGAAAACAAGAAAGACAAAGACACTCCGCCTCTCCTTTTTACAGTAAGCAATAGGCTCATTGTCTTCCCATGTAACAATAACGCCTTAAAAATGTGATGCTTGTTATTTGTTTCTCTTGGTGTGTCAAAATAACCCGAGGTTTTCCCATTATCCCCATAGTGAAGATTTTACTTTACCAGTAACACATGAACTAACCTTTAAAATTGATTATACAAAGTAACATCTAGCACCAATAGTAAATTCAAACTTCAATAAGATCAGTGAGGTTGTGCTTTTATGTTTTGGCTCATTTGAGCTTTAATTCTATTTCTTTTTGTATCCAATCATTAGAAATCATAGTCAGGCAGAGAGAGTGTTGGAACATCAAGTTTCCTGAAGAAGAGGAAGTCTGTTACGTTTCCATCCTGTCTGGTCTGAAGGGAGGCTCTGTTGCTACTGTTCATCACAGTTCTACAGATGATGGTGATGTAATGATGTGTGTCTTGTATTGTTGTTCAGCATGAAATGCCAGCCTGTGCTTGTCCTGTTTCTCACGTTGTTACCCATAATATTTGCGCAATCAACTGAAAGTGATAGTCAACACTGAGAAGATGCCCTGTTTGTGAAAATGTCGGACATCTAGGGCCTCATCCATAAAGCGTGCGTCCGCACAGAAAATGTGCGGCACCATATTTTACGCACAAGTCGGCATGTATACAAATTTACTTTGTGTCAAAGTTAGCGTAAATGTATGCACACTTTTTCGCTGGCTTGAAAATTGGTGGCAGCCGAGTGAACTTTTTCTATGGACGATATCAAACTACAAAGCGTCCAGTCTCACCTAAATGCACTGAAATCTGACTACATTCTGTGTTATTTAGACAAAGAAGCCTCAAACCCGATGTTTTTCATGATTTTAATACTCTATTGTTTAAACATAAACAATAAAACTGAACCGCATTTATCCTCGGACAATAACTAACTTGGCTAACACGCACACAAAAAAAAAAAAAAATACAAAAGCATGGAAAACCTTGTTAGAATGTAAATGGTACTTTTTTCTCAGTTTTTGTCTCCTATTGCTGGTTTGTCTCATTGGTCTGTGCGTCGAAGTGCATGGGGTCATTTCATTCTCACTAAAAAAACAAAGCAGGGTTGCATCAGCAGATTAACTCAAACCTGCTGATTAAAAATAATCAACATGTTTGATTATTTTTAAGGTGATCAAGGTGTGTATGCAATCACACAATTATAAGTAGCTGCGTAAAGGTGAGCACAAATTGTGGCACACCTCTGATGGAGAACATCGCCAATGGAAGGTTTCAGAGGGAGCGTTTGTTCAGAGATCATATTGATCTGCTGGGAAATGTTGATGGTTTAGATTTCTCAGACTGATCATCCTGGAGCTCTGAGCAAAACTTAAAGAGCCGTGCGGTACCGGTACCAGTCCAGCTGAAGTCATCCTTCAGTCGAGTCGCCCACTTTGTGAATGCGCCTTAGGAGCATAAAGATTCTACTATTTAGAATAAACGTCCACATTCCCCACTCAAAGGACTCTCTGACATGCTGCTGTTCAAACAGGTATTTGTAGGATCTGTTTACTTTTTTTTTAATTTATTTGGATTTGTCTTTTCTTTAAAACGTATTTTTATTTTTGTGAGGTGACATTTTGTGTCCTCAAAGCACTTTTAAAATAAAATATATTATTATTATAAATGCTTATACTGCTTCAAACAAGGACGTTGCCATGGTTATTGCTTCACATGGTGACACACTTCCGGGTATTTATTCTAATTTACTTATGTATTTATGGGTGACGACAGGGCGGAGCAGCAGCTACGCTCTAGTTCCCGCAAATTACGATTTATAAAGGAAAGGTGTGCGGCCACGTGTGTGCGCACGGCTTTATGTGTCCATCTTTCTTTTTGTTTTGTTTTTTGTGTGCAGCACTTTTCTAAATTTTTCAGTATGTCAAATTTTACTGTGAAAACTGCGCGCTCTTCTATGTATGAGGCCTCAGGACATTACAGACATTGTCTGATTTTTCTTTTTACACGTTAAAAGAAATGCTACTGCTCTAGTTTCCAAATATTTATTCTTAAATAGGTCACATTTTCAGAAAAAAAAACGGTGCTGAATCTCATTCTTTCAGTTTATGAAATTTGATTTGGTTTTTAAGAGTTATTCATGCCTGTAATGTAAGGTTAATAAGACATTATTTATACCACAGTCAAAATGGTTTAATTAATAAACCCCCCAAATTTAGCATCTTGAATACTTAGATCCATTAGATGAATCTAACTTAATTAAACTTTCTAACAGTGAACGCTTAATAAAGGACCATATTAATATGTTCACAAGTCAAATAGAGGTTTCATAAACTAGCTTTAACTATTCAGCTGAACACTGAAGTTTTTAAAGTAGAGCAAATTAAAGATGCTTAGCACAGTAGGTTTATGATTACATAAATGTACTGAAAAACAGACTGTCCAAGTAACCCGTCAATGCATCTCAAGTATATGGCTTACAGATACTGTATGCAAAACACTGTCGTGATAAAGAGCTTGACCAGTATAGCCATGCTAGTCACTGGCCTCTCCAAAGCTACCACAAGTAAGTAGTCTCCTTCTTATTTGCTAAAGTGGCCACTCAGTTCTCGGTTCCGGCCTATCATTAGTCAGATCAGTAGCTTCAGAATAGATATAACCTCCTGTGACAAGCAAGTAGCCGCTGCTGGGCGCACCATAGTCTCAACTGTATCTTAAGTTAAAACCAGTAAATGATAGTTATAGTTTTATCTCATGATCTTGCTTGTATTCTTTATTAATTTTTTTTTCAGAGACATAAAACATTGGTAAGTTATGTTGAATGCACTCAATTATTCTGTCCACCTTTAGGGATGCAGCAGTTTAAGTTGACCAACTAACTAATTAACTAATCCAACAAATGTACCATCGTCTCCGGGTTGAAAATGTTTTGCAATGACTCCCTCTTAGTAAATTGAAATATCCCTACTTTCCCTTAGAAAAGAAAGTAGGGACTTCTGCTGTGAAGTGCAGCAGGCAGGCATATATTTCACATATCCATAATTTAGAAATGAGCATACCCATAAAATTGTGAATAATGAGAGATATGCTTTTCCCTCCATTAGACATACCACTTTACATAGCCTGTTAAAACCAATGACTTGTGGAGGTGTTACTCAACTGTTCTCCATCATGTATCATCCATCTCAATCAGTCTTTCCAGGTTTTATGTCCACCAAAATCTCTGTATCACTTTCCATGTGTCACCATGTGACCCACAGCGTCCGCAGAGAGGATACTGTGATTCTACTCACAAGAGGTCAACCACTGCAGGCATCTCATCTCCCAGTGGGGAGTTTCTGAGTTCCCGAAGACATTCCACGCCAACGGGGCCAGTTCAGCTGGAGAGTGTGACCTCACTGTGGATGGCCTAGGTGCTTTTATAACACCTGCAGGAGAATAATAATCTCAGACACCCTTCTTTATCCCTCCACTGCTGAGGCTGTGGACTCCAGCACACATTTTTCAATGCCAATGTCAGGTGCTGATGAGCTGGAGGAAGCAGATTCAACAAGCATGAAAATGCAGATCAAAGGGCGCAGATGAGCCAAAGGGAAAATAAAAAAAGGATGAGAGGATGCTGGAGAAAAATGTTTTTGTTTACAAGAACAAGATGTTAAAACTGTAAATATTAAAATATATCAGTGCTATCTATTTTTTTTTTTTTTTTTTTACAATGTTTCACTGTTTTATTCTTTGTGTTGTTTCATAATAACACATATTTGGTCCAGCTATGCACAATTTGTTGACAGTCATTCACATATGAATATTTAAATTAATGGTCTGTAAAAATTCATGTGAGACTTGGAGAGGCTGCTAGTTAGTGCTGTATCCACTGCTTTTGTTGTTAGCTAAGCCATTGAGTTTACTAATGATGTCAATTGATTAAAAAAAATAGCAGATCAATCACACTCTGGTGCTGTGATTGATCACTATGCATAACTTTGTAAGCTTGAAATATAAATGTCGACACAGGTTATACAAGGCCCTCCTGCTTGACTCCAACTAGGCAGTTATCTGGGTTCTTTGTAGCAGAAAGCAGGTAATGTAGTGTCCTAGTACTCACGAACGCAACTAAGGGAAAATTACTCCACAACATATGTACACAAGTGGAAGCAGCCTTGTTCAGGGGACAACTGACAATAAGACATATCAAAAACCGCAGCTGTATGCTTGTCCTCAACCAGCCAAGCGACCACCGTAATTCATGCATGAGAAATTTCAAGCTTGTATACAAAGATGTTCACACCCAGGCGAGCAACGCAACACAAGAAATTTGAACATTTTCAACTTTCCTTGCTGTGTTTCGAAAATCTTTCAACTTTCTTCTCTCCTCGTGTGTTGTGTCTACAACTCGCTGCAGTCAGAGATGCTTTTAGGTCAAAATAGGTAGTTTGATTATTTTGCATATTGTAATATCTACACATTAAAATTTTCTGAATAATCACATGCGTTAACTCGTTAACACGGATTGAGATGGAAATACCTTGAACTGGAATTTACTTATTTCTTTAGAAAGCTGCTTCTGTCTCTTTTATTAGGGGAAGGTGAGTAAATGCAATTCAGTCAGGAAAAGCTCACAGAGAAAAGGCAGAAGTTAGTTTTATTTACTTGAAGTTGTCTGGCTCTGGGATGCTGGCAGAAGACATGCCATCATCTTGGGAACCATTGTGTGCGTGACTGAACGTCCCAAAGAGGGGGCTTAGGGTAGTCTTTCCCTCTAGAAAGGAGGAGCCGGGGATGAGTCTGGGAGGATGAGGGTGGAGACTGGGAGGAGGTGGGTTGAAGCATGGCTGGGAAGCGGGTGAATCCCTGAATGTTGGGCCTTATGAAGGGGTTTTTGAGTGATGAATGGCTGAAGCGGAGCAACGACTTGGTGCTGGTTGGCTGTTGTGAAGACGTGGCAATTACATGATGCAGGAGAATCTCCCAGTTTGAATTGACACTTAGGCTTCATGTCCCATTTTTTAGATATTGATTTGAAGAAAAAGAAATAAATATTAAGGATTTTGTCTCATTGTCCTTCTCCTTTCTGTACGTTACATTGATGTTTCTCATAAAGTTTACATTTATACATCTTAAAGCAAAATGTGATGGAGCTCAAGTGGTGTAAAGATTTTCTCAGGAAAAATCTCAATGTGTGCTTCTATTGGACAGTTTCCCACATCTAAGGATATGCTGAACCCACCTTTAATATGGCATTTCATACATAAGAATAACTCACCGCAGATACAAATATTTATTGAAACTATTGATCTGCTTACAGTTTGCAACAAAGAGCTGCATTCTGTTGTCCTGGGAGGGAAAAAGACCAGCCCTGTGTGAGATTAATGGCTTACATCAGAGAGATCAATAAATGTAAATCCAAGGTGTAAAACTCTGGCAGGGTGTCAGATTGTGCTGGTGTATGTATACAAACAGACGGCTCCTGGACACACTGCCATTTATAATACATCCATTTTTATTTACAGCAGAGCTGGGAAAGGGCTGGAAGCAGAAAGGTTGGATTCATCAAGTAGGAAACCAAAGTACAAAATGGCTTTAAACAAAGTCTTTCATAACCACTTGGTAAATAAGAGCTCACACAGACACATTAGCATGCCAGATTGTTTGTGTTTCAAATCATTATGTTCCACATCACAGAAACATACAGTCCTGTTTCATCCCATTTGTTTTCCATTGCTTTGTTTTGCATTTTCTGGTTTCAAGCCACATTGATCTCAGACCTCTGTGTTGAAATCTCACATCTTCCTTGGTCTTCCTCAGGGCTTCTTTTTTACAACTTTCTGATTATGTTCACACTTGAACCAGGCTCTTAAGCCCATTATTAATTTAATACCAAGAAGCTCACTTCTTGGTATTAAATTAATAATACCAAGTAAGCTTGTTTAATCGATCACCTTCTACGGGTCAGAAACTACAAAGTGCTTTACAAAATATTAGATCTAGAAACATATAACACAGGAGGAGGAATAAAACAACATACATGGAACATAATACAAAATAAAGTCTAAATATGTGTGACTTCAGCTGCTTTTTAAAATAATCAAAGGAGCACAAAATTAGAGGCAATGCAGTCCACAGTTTTGGGGCCACGGCCCTGAAGGCTTTATCCACTCTGTTCTTAAGATGACTCTGTGGGATCATTAAAAGCCTTTAACTAGAAGGTCTTTGGCTGTGACAAGAGGAGCAGGACTCGAGAATGTCAGATCTAGACAGGCTTGACTGCATGGGTTTCTAAAAGAAAGAACTAAAAATGTATAATGAATTCTAAAATGTACTGGTGGCCAGTGTAAACCAGAGCTGTGTGCTGTGTGAGTTAAAAGCATTGCAGTGTCAGGTTTTGTGGTGATGAGGTTTTGAGGAAGACACAGAGGACCCAGGTTGTTGACAATGAATGATGAATTTAATGAAGAAATAAAAAATCCATTGTCCAGGCAGCACAGAAAGAGCAGAAGGCTAAAAGCTCATGACTGGTAGTAACTGGTAACACAATAGACACGAGACGACAAGACAAGGACCCAACCAAGGAACACAGGTGGGTTTAACAACACCGGGAGACAATCAGGGGAAGCAAGAAACAGGTGTAACTAATCAAGGGATAGATGGGACAACACATAGACTCCACAGAACACAAACCTAAATCACTGCATGCACCAGTATTCTGATCTGTCTGCAAGAGGACAGGTCCTTTTTTTCAAACACATGAAAAAACTGTTACAAGAATTCAGACAGGATGAAATAAAAGCATGAAGAATCATCTCCAATTCGGCTTTTGACACAAGAGACATAAGCCTAGAAATATTTCTTTGTTGAAAAAAGCAGTGTCTGCTAAATGCACGATATGGCAGAATCAACAATGATGCCAAGATTTCTGAAGTTTGTTTTAACTGAAGAAACTATTGTGAAGTGCATAATACAGAGAATGAGGTCCAGACAAAAGTCAGGGAGCAAAAACAATCTTTAATACAGCTGCAGACGGAGAGCAAAAAAACACGATGCATTAGGCTAAAATCATTCTGCTCTAACAAATTCAAAATTGCATAGTTACTTTATTCACCTAACAGAGGCGGAGACTCAATCTTCTAAGACCAAACAAAAGAAACAAAAGAAAAACAGATGGAACAGTTCAACCTTGCATGCTCCTTCAGTATCATGTTTATGGGATGCAAAAACTAAACATTCTATCCTCCTGCAAGTGAGGCCACGGGAAAACAGTAAGTTCCCAGACAACCGGTCTGGGGAAATTCAGCAACCCTGGGAAAACTTACTTCAGTAGACACATCTTATTTCATTAGTTTATACACCCTCTGCAACTGCACAAAAAACATTTCAACTGTTATACAAAACACATTACATTTATATGATGCATAAAGGAACATTATTTAATTCAAATAAAACATTTTGCCTTTAAAGAAAAACCCCTTCAAACTATTACACTAAGATGTTATTTGATTTTAACCATTTGATTGTTGGGAGCAAAATTGAAGGTTTCAGTTTTATCACAATTAGCCTGCAGGAAGTTGTCACTGAGCCACTGTTTGATATTGATAATACAATTTATCAAACGGGACAACATGCGATATTCAGAAAGTCTGAAAGAACAACATTATTGGATATCATCAGTGTAGAAATGATAAGACATGTGAAAACTGACGTTTTATAATTATTATGAAAAAGGAGTTTTGGTTGAGTAATGAACAGTTTTTCAAATTTGCATTTTGTAGTGGACCAAAAGCATTATCCTGAAATATTTGTTAAAGTTCTAAACATTCAACTGAAGGAGAAGTAGTCTTGTGTGTGTTGGTGTGTTTTTTTTTTTTTCACCAGTATATTTCCAACAAAAACAGAAGATAATACAAAAACCACAGAACAACCCTTTGGAGAAAATATTCACATATCTTATCTGCGGGTGTCAAATGCATCAACCAGCTGCAGTTTGTATGTTTGCTGATGGATGGAGAGTCAGGCGTGTGGGCGTGCGTGGGCGTGTGTGTGTGCGTGGGGGCGTGCGTGTGTGTGTGTAAGACCAGCTCTGCCGGGGCCTCTGATTTCAGCAAGGCTGGGATGTAACATTCTCCTCCCTCTGGCTTCCTGTGGCTCCCTCTGGAAAACTTCTGAGCCACTTATGATGAATGTGAGCCATGAATGAGGCAATGTCAAACTGCAACTGCCTCCGAGCCGTGCTCTGCCTCTGCTATTACAACAATACACCCACCTCGTCTGCAGCTCCTGCAGCTCTACAGGGACTACATTTGCTGCTGTCCAGTGGTACACAGAGCCGGGCCAAATATCCAAGCTTTCCTCACCTAGTTGTTCTTTTGGAACACATATTGCTCTGTTACCTTTCTAACAGAAAGGTAAAAGACCATTTATATATAAAGATAGCAATGTGGCAATATCTTTTTTTTTT
Source organism: Poeciliopsis paucimaculata (assembly GCA_903067055.1). Lineage (NCBI taxonomy): Eukaryota > Metazoa > Chordata > Actinopteri > Cyprinodontiformes > Poeciliidae > Poeciliopsis > Poeciliopsis paucimaculata. The sequence continues at coordinate 22,558 of CAEGAD010053721.1, forward strand.
TTTTGTCAAGAAACAGACAAAAGAAATATAATCATTATATAGATCATGATATTATGAAGGCTGATGAAGAATTAATTTAAGAAAACAAAAAAGGCAGATTTTAAAGCCATTCCTAAGCAATTTAGGTTTTTTTTCCCATTCAGATGGAAAATATTATCTCTGATTTTTATTACACTGATATTATTATCAAATCGGCTGTTTCTTTTGGGTTTTTTTCTGCTTTGAGAAACACTCTTAATGAGAGGATGCCCTAAGGAAGAATCTCTGTGTTCCTTAATTTTTCCTTCAGCAAAACCATAAAATGCTTTGAGTGAAGCGTTGCAGATGCAGGGGAGATTTTACAGTTCAGCACACACACTTATGTGGCCCTTAGGATCAATGTAGTACAATGTGGCTGATCCCCAGAGGCCCCATAATACCACAATAAGGTCAGAATATGATCATAACTTTGCAAATGAATTGCTCCAGTGAGCATTTGCTTTATTTTCAATAGTAATTAAAGAGTTAGCCCACCTTAACATGCCAACCTTTTAAATTAAGATGATGAATAGTTGTGGTGGAACTGCTAGACCTTGCTGTGTTAGTGTGGTTATGGTAAGGGTCCTAAAACAAAATATATATATTAAAAAAATGCTGATTTTACAATTTGGTGCCAAAGAGCTGGTAGCATGGCTGTGGACATGATGGATGTTTTCATCCAGCAAACCTTTGCTGCAGCATCAAGCAACATCAGCAGTCTGTGTTTGGAATCAGTGGCCCGTCTGATCAGTGTGCGGAGCATAACCTTATGAAATGTATTAAGGGAGTCAAGAAAAGCTGATGATTTAATGGGACATGCAAGCACAGCTCTTCCAGCACAGGACACTACATGAATAACAGCACCATAAGAACCCCCTAATGAGATTTATTTTACAAACACTTTGTTTTCACTTGAAGCACTTCTGAAGCAGTGTGTGAAACCATTGATAGTCACTTCAAGAACAATTTTCAGCTTTATTTTCTGCATCACTTCACATTGTTCTAAAGAAAATATGTTTTGTCTTCTTTAAGTATTTGCTTTTGTTAGTTTTAGGCTTAGAGGTATCCAGGCTACTCTAAACACGGGGCGACATTGACCCAGGATGTAGTTTGTCCTGTTACTGGTCCCAACCTCTGCTCCGTCTGCAAACAGAGAGGATTTCTCTCCGGGTTTGGGAGAGGTAGATGACTGAGTCAGCATGGACTAAATAAGCAACATTTTATTTCAAAACCACTTTTTGCTGCTAAATTATGGAATAAATAATCATACAAGCTGAACAACAAAAATATTCATTGCTTTCAAAATGTTATTCTGGCTATCCAACCATCAGATTGGTGCAAATTGCTATTATTCCAATTCAGATTTCAAATTTTTCAGGACCCCTGACATTAGCATTTGGGGATGCCTGTGCTGTTGTAACACTGAGACGCTATTTTAGGCCACAATAGTTTCGTTGATAGGCTAACTATTTCTGGCACAACTTGAACATAATCGTTTTTTCAGCATTCCAACATTCCATCAGGTCATTTTCTTTAAGCAGAAATAAACCCTGGTGGGTCGAGAGAAGCAGCTTCGCCGTCCATCACTGCTGTTTGCAGATGTTGCTTGTGTGTTAGCTTTAAGGGCATACCAGAAACACACAAATATTATCGTACTTCTATGGACTTATGCTACCATTATTTCACATAGTACCTAGGTCAATCTGAGTTTAAGTGTGTTACTGTGCTTTTACCTTGTTAACAAAACCCTGCATGCAGCGGTTGTGTGTTCCGGAGGGAAATGGTTTTGTGTTAGTCCTTAATGCTCGCTAACTCTGGTGTGGACATGTAAAGTCTGTCTGCATCACCGTTAGAGCACATAAACCAGCCAGCTGTACCCCTGCTCAGTTTTCTTAATTTAGATGAAGAATAAGATTCTCCCCTCCTGGAGTGGTTTTTATCCTGCACCTCTACAATCCATTCATGGCCCTCATTAACAATGTAAATGCTCCGTGGAAACCTTTGTATTTTGTAAAAAGGTGCAAAACCTTTCCATGTTTGCTTTAAAGTCTGTGGAATTAAGTAGTCAAAATGAATGCATTCGGTTCCCAGCTTCAGTCAAAATAAAGTTTTATATTGCAGGAAATATGAAGGAAGAGTTTTGACCGGTAACAGCAAGGAAAGAAACTTGAGAAGGAGGAAATACGGTAGGTGGATCCATGAGGTCGACAGAGCAGGATGAGTGTGTGGCTGATGGTTGTCCTTCTTGGTTTTCTCTCTGCATGGATAGCTGTGTTGATAGAGAGTGATGAAGGGTGAAACAGCAAGTGGAGAATCCAGGTAAGTGTTTTTTGTGGGAGCTGTCCAGTGAACTGTGAGGTAAGTCATCTGTATGTTCAGAGGATCTGTGGTGGAGTCTGTGCAGTCTGCACAACTGTGGGTTATTAGGCTGCAGTAGTTATGAGGTATTATTCCAGTTAAATGCTTTCTAACCCAGATCTGTTCTAACACTGGGGGAAAACATGTGGAAAAAGGCCATGGAATGAAAATTCAATCAAAAACTTTTGCATGTCAATTCAGCTCTATTTATTTGTATAACACTAATTCAATATCAATGCTATCTCAAGGCACTCTACAAAAAAAATGATTTCAATTCAGCCACAAATACATTCCAGTTGATGCTAACTATAAAGCAGTAGAGTACTATGTACTTTTAAACTAATAGTTTATAAAGGAAACTATCCAGATTGCAAAGTCTTGACTTACAGCATGACTTCAGCTGTAAGTCAAGCTGAATCAGACACAGTTATGGTGTCTGATTCTGCATGTGGGTCAGAAAACTAAACCCGAATATGACAAATACAAATGAAAATGACAATCTAAGCTTTAAAGTGTCTGATGCTTCATTTCGTATTGTTTAAGCTTAAATCCAAGACTTTCCTGACGGTGATGGTAAATGGTTTTGATATTTTCAACCTTTTATAGTTTGTCTAAATATTGTGGCTCTGCAAGGTTCTCACAGACATCTCAAAAGTTGTTTTTTGTGCCAATACCTCTTCCAGTTTCTTGTTTGAAAATCATATTTAAATTCAATTCAAATTCAAAAATACTTTATTAATCCCAAAGGGAAATTAAATAATAAAAGATCACATTAAGTCCCTGCAAATCTAGGCACAGATGAAGCCTGAAGTCAATTACAATATTTATATATAATTTTTAGACATAACTCTTTCTTTGTGAAAACGGTTAGATTCACAAAAAATATTTCAAGTTTCCTAAATGCAAAATATAGACATAAATGCTTTGTTGATTTCTTCAGATTCAGAAGTTCACATCTAAGATTACATTGCTTTTAAAGAAGTTTAATGAAATAATTGCCTGACTACTGTCAGGCAAATCTTGAATAAATAAGCCAACATTTCAGGAAGAGAAGTTTGGTTTATTTTTGGGTGCTATTTTCATCCAAACTATTAATAATTAGCATAAACAGCATTAGAACCAAGCTTATTTAAAAAAGAGTCAAAGGTACATAGACTTGCTTTGTGACGGAATGCCTATTTGATTCATGCTAACAAATTAGATGTTCTGTGTAAACAAATACACACTTCTGCTGGAAGGCTGATAAATGGTTGGCTAATATTTTTTCTTCTTGCAAATACAATGTAATGCAGGCACTAAGCCTTGAACAAGACCCATAAGGAATTCAGGAGGTCAGTTGGTTTGTTCCCTACCTTTTCAGCAGCAGCTGCTAATTTCACCTTGCATGTACCATGTTTTCCCTGAGCAGCACAAGTGTGTGGGAGTTTGAGCTGCTCTATCTGCATTGTTCAGCTTCTCCCCCAAAACTTCAGGCTCCACAGGGATGTCTCCTTAGCAACAATGCAAAGTACACAACAAAAGTCTATTGAATTTCTTCCAATCTAAGACAGATAGGGGGAGTTTTGGAGTTGGTTTCCAAAGTGCATGGAAAGCAAAATCAATATCACTCCTGGCAGAGAGCTTTAGACATTGTGCTGTTTGCCCGTTGGCTCATTGGTCAGGGGGTCAACTCTTTGAGCATCCATCATGGGCATCTGCATGTAGCCGTGAGCCAAGCCGTGCCCAAGACAAGCTCCAGCTGAGAGGCTTGGCCAGGGGAGATGGATGGGTGGAATGAGACTGAGGGGGTAGAGAAGGTATAAGGGGAAGACAAATGAGCTCTTGAACAGCTGGATATCCTATCCTACAGATGGCTGAATAGAACAGTTTGAATGTTGCAATCAAAGGCTTGATTTCCATTACATCCGAATAGACGTACTTGCATTTGTCCCCCGTCTCAGGGGTCCTGTTTTGGCTCTAATTGCTTGTTGTTTAACATATACCTTTTGTTCTTTCCTGAGAAAACTAGCTCCCCCCATACCAAATGGTTGTTAGAAGAACTAACATAGGCACACTCCAAGCCGTCATTTAAATTGCCACATTCTTTAATGGGTATAATTGTTGTCTCTACACAGCAAACCCTTAGACGTACATTAGTTAATGAATTGTGGTATCATTCATTAATGAAAGGGAGGCGAAGAATGTGGGGAGAGTAATTTCATTAACAACGCTTTAAACATTGCTTTAAATTATTTGCTAAATTGGGTTCATTATGTAAAACAAATTGTTTCTTTTTGCAGAATGCAGCAACAATCAGCCATAGAGGGAACTTAGCAACATCTTCTTAACTGCCAATGTGGCTAATTACAATGTCATTTATGTCTCACCATGCTCCCTCCTTTTCAAGCATTAAGAGTATTTTCCCCAAAATGACATGGCATTGTGCAGCAATGTCAGAAGAGAGTGGGTTGAGAGTTAATCATTTGGAGATGGTGTGGAGATTGTTCTGAGGCTAATTTCTTTCTTTGCAGATGGTGATTAATGCCTGGTCCATGAGGTCATTGGAGATAAGGCCCCTGCCGCCTCAGCTTGCTCCCAGTGAAGATAATACAGAGCAGACTTTATCAAGGGCATAGAGGCAAGGAGAGCATAGAATACTAGGGGGACTCTCTGTGCATATGGCTATAACAAGATATTATCGTCCATCAAGCAATGCAATCAATTACCTCATTCCTGCAGGGGTGCCCATGGCACAAGAGGGAAGACAGAGGGCATGATATGTCACAGAAAAGCCTTGAGAATTTACTCACTCCAGTGACCTACTTACCTTGTAGGGGTGTTTTCTCTTAAATTTTACAATCTATGGGAATACAATAATTGTATCAAGAAGTCTCCCTACAGGTCATGGCATTGATACATTAAGACTGCAGGTCAGACAACAGGATCTGAAGCATTGATTGCCTATAGGCACAACAGTAACTTGGAATTAGGGTCGCCACCTTTTACAAATGAAAGTAAGGGACGGCCGCCACAGCTTCACGGGGCCATGACCATCACAGCCTGAGTTGCCCAACTCTCATGGGGTGGGATACCCCCAGCACTGGTCTGCTTTATTATTTAAATGTAACTGAGTAAATCTAACACAATGTATTTATAAACCATCTTTGGGCACACATAAAGGGTAAGAAAATTGCTAATGAAATGTATTCTGTCTGCTGCCTATCTAACAGGAGAGGAAGTCAGGTCATCCAGTGAAACCACCCTGATAAAAATGATCTCTGAACACTATATTCCTCAAGACTATGAAAAATTTTAAATAAAATACACAAATAACTTTTTTAAAGGAACAGTACTATGTATTTTCCAGGCACACTGTGCCATTTTATAGCAGAATAAAGTAAGGTACGTATTTCACTTGTTATAAAAATGATTTATATATCAAAAATATAAATTTAACTTTGCAGTTTTATGCTTTGAAATTGCTCTCTGTCTCCTGTGGAAGTTCCTGGTCTTTCTGACACTCCACCTTCAGCATGTCATCACAATAATACTTTTCCTTGCTCCTATTAGTGACAGGTTGGTCGTGCAGGTTTCAGGTCTTGAAGCTGGCTCCTCACTGTTCTTCAATGAAAGGGTGGAGCTAGAAACACAGCAGCACAGAGCTCATAGGACAGAGAGTGAGAGCTGAGCAGCCTCTCTCTTTCAATGGCTACGCTAAAAGGAGTCCACTACGCTCACTGAGGAACTTTGCTTTGATAAGCATGGCAGCTAGTGGCTGATCACATGTGAGGTTATGGGATCATACCATTACGTGAAAACAGAGAGGGAAAAGAGAACAGTCAGGATAATACACAGTGGTGTGAAGGAGAGTTTGCCTCGAAACACATGAATATAACTGACACCTATAAAAGAGAAGCAGCTTCTGGCTGAGGATATTGTATAATACTAATTATTGTGGACCTGTTTAGTAGATTTATTTGCAGTTTATTTTTGATGAAAAATTAAAGTTTGTTGAAGAGATACAAAAGTAAGATTGTCAGCATTTGTAACAGAACAAATACATCAAATTAAGGAAATATAAGGCTTCTCATATAGGGAACATTAGATGAAAAAACATTTATTACATAAAACATTCCTATTTGCCAAGTTATGTTAATGTATGGTTTTGCAGATGATCACAAATTAAAGCCTTTTAGGAGCTGAATCACAAGAGCCGACTGTCTGAAAAGAACTGACATTCCCTTCGCTAGTTCCTATGATGAGCTCAGCACACTCACATTTCCACCAGGTGTTTGCTAATTGCTGCTGCCACTGATCTGAAGGAGTTGATTGGGAGAGCGTAACGGGGCATTGCTGCTCTGTGAGGCTGGAACTCTGCTAGAGTCTGCAGCTTCCAGGAGGAGCTTTGTGGAATCAGACGGCGTTTGTGAGAGCAAGTGTTAAAGCAAACTTGAATTGCTGCAAGAGGAGATTAAAGAATTTCTCAATCATGCATGACAGAGTCAAAGCAAGACTGGAAGTATGTTTTTGGGTGGGTGATGTGTTTTGTCTTCCTGGTTTTAGTCAGAAGCGTTCTGGATCAGCTGCAGCTGGAGGGTTGATTTTTGTTTTTTTTAGGCAGACTGCCTTCACTTCATAAAGCAAGGCTTGGTTTATAAAAAACTCATCTGCAGTGATAGAGATGTTAGTACATCATACAAATTAATTTTCATTGCACCAGTCAGTTTGCCACAGGAAATTCTCTCACCAGTGAATACTGTGATTGGCATCAAACCGAATGATAAATCTCAGAAACGGGCAGGAATTAAAGCTCCATCATATGAAGCAGTTTTAATTACTTTACTAAACCAGGGGGGCATCAGAACTCCCGTGTCCCCCGAAAGGATCAAGATTATTTTAAGCCCCTCAGCACATTAAATTAATGACAATTATGAAGGATATTGTGGTCAGCACTTGCAAATCATATTGTCTCCAGGTGATCAGACTGGCCAGCGTGCGTTGGTGTGTCAGAGCGAGCCAGTGTATTTGCTTTTGTGTTCATGAAAAGAATGCTGGGTGAATCCCTTCAAGTATCTTCTAATTAGAAACAGCACGCCCTGACTGCTCCCACGCAGAGTACTTTTTTCACTTTAAGCCCAATTATTTTAATCCTGTGATTGCTTGAAGTGCGCCCAGCCAGACTGTCAACAGAGAGACGTACCGCTGGGGAATAGAAATGTGGACACATAAGCTGCCACTAGGGCCTCATCACCATTCCTCTGCCCCCAGGGCTCTGCAGGCCTGGCCTCCTCTGGGCTCCACTGGGGTTAGTGCACCTAAAATAAGATGTCAAGGGATTTTCTAGGCTCTTGTCAGCATTCTTACTCACCTGCTAGACACACTCTGTGACTCCTTGGTGGATTAGAGGAAGGACCATCTGTATACAGCCCACAGACAGTCCACAGAGGTAGTTTAAAAATAACCAGTATCTATCTATCTATCTATCTATCTATCTATCTATCTATCTATCTATCTATCTATCTATCTATCTATCTATCTATCT
>CAEGAD010053725.1:0-13509 GCA_903067055.1 Poeciliopsis paucimaculata
AGTTTAGGTTTTGTACTTTTTGTTGGTTCAATTCACCTTTAGAGAGTTCTGTTTTCTTTCATAGTTAGAAGGGGGGGTGTTTTGTTTGTTATTTTGGCCTTGGAGACCCTGACGACACAAGCTTCCCTGTGTTTTGGTTTGACTTGCACTGTAAATAAACTCCTTACCGACATCACCTGTTTTATCTTTGTGTTACACCCAGCGCCAGATTTTACCCTTAGTGATCTTGAGGGAGGGGGGTTGTAACAGTAACCTTTTACCACGTGGCTGCCTGGCATTGTTGACTTTCATATTTTAAACAAAGGACATGTAAAGAGATGATTTTGTTGTTCCTATTTGCTTTTAACCTTGTATCTTCATATGTTATAGAAATGCAGAACGGAAATACAGTTGGGTAAAAGCTTCAGGTGAACTTGATGACTTGCACTGAGGATAAATAATTCACATATGTGTTCAGAATCATTGATACAATACAAAAATGATTTAAAGAGATTTAAAGGTTTAAAGATGAACAAAATTCTTGTACATGTTTTATTTTCCAGGCACACAAATGTATTATTTGGCATATTACTATATGCCAAAGCAAAACATTAAGAAAAATGTTTCTAAGGTTTTTTTTTTTTTATACATGTACAGAAACTGAGGAAAATGCAGTATGCTGTTCCAAGAAATAACAGTTCTTGTATTTGTCTTTGCAAAGTTAAGTTCTTGTCTAAATTAACCACTGAACTAATATTTAGTAGTATAACCACTCGGTGCTTCTCATCTCTGTTGCACTGAGTTGAGCATCTTCTGTCACAAGCAAAAATCTCTAATAGGACAATACCACTTATCAGATTTAGGGAGGCAGACTTGAACAATGCAGTTCAAATTAACTTACTCTTAATGTTGTTTTACATGCACAACATGGATCTGATTGCCAACAATTAATAGTTGCATAGCTATCAACACTGTTAATCTTTGCTGAACAGCAGTGATAAATGAGCCTCATATTCTAATTTATTGAAGATGACTATATGTGAATCGTCATATTTGCTGGCTGTGATGGATCTGTGATCCATCAAGGTTGTACAGAGCTTCTCTTGAAATGTTTTAGATAAGAATAACAATGAAAAGATTGGCAATTTGATAGGTAGTCTATTGAATCAATCACAAGGCAAGTGAATGTGGTGGTTGGAGCAACTGACAAAGAAATAATGAAAGATGAGCGAGTGTAACTAAAGGAAAGGGCTGGATTTTGGCACTCTGCACTTCTTTGTAAACATGCAGGCTGACAGCACTTGCATGCGGGTCATCATTTAACCCTCTCTTCCACAGGTCAAGGCATTCTAGGAAAACCAAAGAATCATACAAGTCCCTATCCTAACTATAGCTAGACTTTTATAGTGGGTGGGAAATTTTGTTTGGTTTTTAATTGTAAAGACCTTTAATCAATTGAAACTTTTATTTATTTTATGTTTGTTTTTTTTTTTTTACATAACTGTTTGTGCTGGTTTATCTGTTTGTGTAGTTAGCTTATTGTGCAATATGTGAAAACCAAACTCCTTTGCATCTAAATGCAGGGGGTATTGTTGGCGCAATACGTTACTCCCTATGGAATATTTCTCCCCAAAACAGACAAAAACAACCATATTTGACATATATGTGATTTAAGTAGGAAGCTGTTGATAGTGGACGTCTTATTGTTTCCCTTTGTTCAAACAAAGGGAAACTTTGATTCCCTCAAAATAATCTAGGAGTAATCAGTAATCTAGGAGATTTCAATCGGAAGGCGGTAGAGCCAAATTCAATTCAACTCATTATTGTTGTTTATAAGAAAAAAGTAATGAAGCATGGAAAGGAATATAATACAAAATCTGACAATAAGCAAAAATACATGGCAGCAGAAAAGGGAAATCTATTAAATGTACTTTTCTGGTGCAGCTCCACAAAATGCCAGTGTAAGCAAAAAGATCAGGAATACAGTAACTGTTATTTTTCATGTTTTTATTACTTTTGGTGTATTTCTCCTGACATTAAAAAGCTCACAGCAGACCTTTTGCATTCTGTTATGATTGAATCTACCAGACCTGAAATTTCTATACATGGTAGCACATTCCATCAAAAATATGAAGCTCTCCACGTTTTAGCTAAAATTCACCTGATTTACCATACTTTTTCAGTAGTTGAAAATACAACCTCACTCTAAGTTTCCGATTGACCTTATTTTGTCACCTCAGTTTTAATAATACATCAAGAGGCTTTTATGAGAAAAGGAAAATGTCACACTCCTGACGTTTTCTAGTCAAGTTTATTTGCATTGCACAGTTCAACAATGAGGCAGTTCAAAGTGCTTTACATTAAAAAAAAAAAAAAATGCAAACCAATTATGAAACTAGAGCGTTGGGATGTGAAAAGTCCCTGCTGAATTTCACTCTTAAAGAAATGAGATCAGACATTGAGGTTAGGGTAACATTCTCTTTCCTCCTCTAATCTGGACCAAGGTCAGCAGTAATTGAATTATAAAGGTAAACTGTCATAGAATGAGTCTTGTCACAGTGATGAAAGTGGCCTATAAATTTTTCACAAGGCATGAAATCAAAATATTTTTATTTCTCACGATTTGTGTATATCTGCCAGTATTTTTACTTTTTCATTTTAAAGTTCATTTGGTGAAGTTTTTTTTTTTTTTTTTAGCTTCATTTATCCAACTTCTAATAATGAATAAAGCCCTCAGAGACTAGATTAGATGTATCCTCAGAGTTTTTGTCATCTGGTTGTGTATCCACACCACAGGCTGAGCTAAACGTTTTCGTTATCTGACATTTTGTCTGACAGCATCAAAAAACTCCAGTCATAATCTACTTTCCCCTGCTAAATTTGAAATGATAATAATGATGTAGTCATTAATTTAATTTTCATTTGGCAAAATGAATATTCAGTCCAAACAAGCTGAGCAAAGAATCCATGTCATCCTATCACACATAAAACTGATGTTTGCATGTTCTCCACAGTAGAAAAGCCATTGACTTTATTCAAGTAACTACATATAAACAATTAAATTAAACGATTGCACTTAAAATATGAATAGTTCGCCTGGTGTGGTCTGAAAGCACTGTCTCACCACTTCCTCCTGGTCTGAATTGACCTGAATTCCTCACTCGTTTGTCTGAAATGTCTCAAGGTTTTTGATATTGCTTTCAAAGCTGCCACACTGGAGGCTGGAATTACAATTGCCACTTCAGCCAAAGCTTTGAAATCATGGATCATTTCTCTAATTGAAGTGGTCGGAAGTCAGCAAGACTCTCCAAACAAAGGGTTTCCGGATCCTGAAAAGCCCTCATTTCTACAAGAGGAAATGCTGCAGCATGCACTCCCTCTGAACCAAACGGATTCCAAAGCCTCGTGTCTATAACTGCTCTATGCCTGGATAGAGAGATCCATTGAGTTAATTGTCCAGGTGAGACAGGATGTTCTGATAGGATTTAAAAACCCCCAAAACAAAACAAAATATTAAGGTACCTCTGCAATACTTTGGGCATAAAACTGAAAATGTCCCCAACGTTAACCCTGGTCTACACAGATGCACCGTTTTGGGAGATAAAGCAGGAGGTTTGAGGCAAAGAAAAGGTGCAGACCCACTGAGTGTTTATTCACCAACACTGAACAGGTACAGAAACGGGCTGAGAACCCTGTTCCCCAGGTTACATAGGGCCTTAGCAGTAGCAATCAAATTATGTGGCAGCATTCTAGTTTTAAGCCTTCTTTCCCCTGCCGTTAAATATTATATACACATTACCAAACTTACACAAAATAGCTTAAACAATATAATACCTTACCTAAGAAACGTGATGTATCACATCTCCAAAAACACATTTCTATGCTCAGATGTACATCTATAACATGAAACTCTAAAGTTTGCAGCACACTTTCCCTCCTTCACTCCTTCCCTTCTAGAATCTTTAAAAGGTGCTCAAGATGTGTACGAAGAAGCAGTCTTGTTAGCTATACATATGATTATTACATCTGTAAAAAATAGTTCACATTTGAACCTAATATATTTAAGTGAGGAAAAATAATGAGGAGACTGTTGATATTATAATGAGGGAAAAATAAAGACATTATAGCCATCTCTCAACATACAATGCTTCACAATACATACCGTATTAACAAGACCTATACCAAAGGGGACACGAAGAGCACAAGTATATTTGTTGTGTACATTATTGATTTAAGTAAACTCATAAAATAGCTTTACAGAAATGTATCTAATCGATAAATTATTTGGCTTTAAAGTCAAATGGATTAATCTAAAGCAAGGTCTTTATCAATAAAATGCCCTCTGCAAAGGCTGGGATCAGGTGGTGCTTCAAAGAGACTCCTTCAAGCGTGGAATTAAACTTTGAACAGACAGTAAGAAATACGTCCGACCTTAAGTCTAAACACCGAACCATTAGAGGCATGCAGAGGCTCCTGCACTCCTAAAGGAAATAAATGTACCCTGTTAAACTGTCTCCAGCAAAAGTGAAATAAAGAAAAATGTAAATTTCACATACAGATGTACAATGTCAAGGAAAGTAAGGGACTAACTTTATGGATTTCAAAAGGCAAGATTTGTTTGCTTCACCTTAGAACGTGGGATTCCTTTTATTCTTTTTATCCAGTTATCCAGTGGAGAAATCTTTTGCAAATCTAGCTTCTGGGTTATTTTAGTGCATCTTGGTATCATATTTTTATAGTAAACAAGACACACATATAGCCTAACATATAGCATAGGCTATATGTTTTTAGGAGGGCAGCTGCTTCTTGTCACGGTTCATCCATTGATGTTTTATGTGAGTTATCACAAACCACAGCAGGACAAGTAGAAAACAGAAAACAATAGAACTATTTCTGGCCCAACTATGCTTCACAATGCATACTTTTTTAACATATTATACCAAAGAGGACATGAATAGCACAAGAGTATTGGCTATGTACCATAGTATTTATGTAAGGAAACTTGGAAAATTCTTTTTCAGAAATAGGCTCTCTAATCAATAAATTACTTGGCTTTAAAGGCAACTGGACTAAATCTAAAGCAAGGCCTTTATCAATAAAATGTCCTCCACAATGGTTGGGATCAGGTGGCGCTTCAAAGAGGCTCCTTCAAGCGTGGAATTAAACTTTGAACAGACAGACCTTAAGTCTGTTTAGACCTTAAGTCTAAACACAGAACTATTAGAAGCATGCAGAGCTTCCTGAACTACTAAAGGAAATAAATATACCCTCTTAAACTGCCTCCAGCAAAAGTGAAATAAAGAAAATGTAAATTTCACATACAGATATACAATGCAAAGGACTGTAAGACACTCATTTTATGAATTTCACAAGGCAATCTTTGTTTGCCTCTCCTCAGAGAGTGGGATTCCTTTTCAATCAATAAATCATTTGCACAATCTACCTTCTGGGTTGCCTTAGTGCATCTTGGCATCATAGTTTTACATTTCAAGCAAAGGGTTATTTGTTCTTTTTCGTGGGCCAACTTTTTCTTGCCACAGTTCATCTATTGATGCTTTGTGAGTTATCACAAACCACAGCAGGACAAGTCAAGATGAAAGATGTGAACTTGCAGGGTTCATTTGTAAATTCTGTCTACAACTTGCAGTGCCTCACACAAGTACTAGCACCATAAGATCTTGTCAGGTTCAAATCACATGATGTCATCGTGTTACAAAATTCTACACACAACAGCTTTATTCATTTTTGCCTCCAGCTCTCCACTGCCCACATTGGAGGGATACACGTATGAATATTTTGAGCTCAATGGACAAGTGAGATATTGCATCTTGAAAGAAAATCCTGGTACCCAAAGTAAAGCACAGTCTGCTGTTTGTGTATCTGATGATCAAGCCAAAAATAAGACTAGCTATTTGAAACTGGCTGGCTGAGCTTTGTTTTACAGAATTTGGACGAAGATTCTCCAAGAAAAGGCCTTGTCTCTGTGTAGATTAAGTGATTTTTCCCTATTCCCTGAAGAAGATGGCATTGAGCCCATTGCCCAGTGCGCTGAGCTAGCATACCAGGACTTGGCAATTGCTCACTCTAGCCAAGAGCAGCCACCATGCCTCTCTGGCCCCATGCTGTCCCCGTCACAACAGTCACAATAGGAGGCTGTGCCAGTACAGAGTAATTAATTAAATAGGATAAAACAATTTAAGTATTGTTCACTTCTTGTTCAGTTTTACTTCATTCTACTTCACATTGCTTTGGAAAGTTGAGGACTGGTAAAGAGCCACTGTTCTTTTGCAACGTGTTCCTGTTCTGTTTTGGCTGTGTTTAATTTTTCTCTTCGCTCACTCAAATCCATAAATGCACACCTGTATAAACCTTATAGACATGTGAGGTCTTTATCCTGGCCACTAAAGCTACAGTTTTTAGCTTGCTAAAGCTCTGCTAATGTTAATACAGTAGCAGCCATTAGGTCAGTTTGTTAAACACAGCTCACATTCTCCTCATTGCAATTGCCTGTATTACACGACTGAGTTCATACAGATATTAATATCATATTAATAGTTATATTAGTGGCACCTAAAGGTGGCTGTAGGACTTGCAGGGGTTGCTAAATAGTGCTGCATTCGCTCGTTTTGTTGATGCGTGATGAGCCGCTAAGTCTGGGGGTGACATTACGTGTTGCCATTCCGCCATCTTGTGAGATCTATGTTGGTTTTTGTGTTGCCATCTTGCTTGTTCTTAGCTTGATTCAAGTTGTCACCATGATGGTTGATAAGACAACATAAAGAATCAGTTGTCCAGACATGTTTTAGTGAGATGAACACACCAATTCTTGTTCTTTGTTAGCTACAGTTAAATTGGCCTTCTTCTCTATTCCTCATAAAATACACTGATTTCTGAAAAATAAACATTAATGCTGAACTATGATAATATTGGTTTTCTATCAGTGTTGCAGTTTTATTCTCTTTTGCCCTGTTTTAATTTGATCATTCTTTAGTTTTTAGTATGAGATTTTTTTTTTATTATTAGGTATTTTATCTGAATGTTGCTATCCTAATTTAAGAGTTTATTCAATGAAGTTCAGTCAATAATATTAATTTTTTTAACAAAAAGTTTGAGTATTACAGTCATAATTTTGCTTGTTTTTAGTGAAGGTCAGTGCGTAAATGCACTACAGTCAAGTCGGCCTGGTCAGGGGCAATGTTTTATAAATGGTTTATAAATTATGCATTTCAAATAACTGATTAAATTAAAATATGTATTTCAAAACATTTGATTACACTGCACTTCTGAAAGAAAACATTTAAAGCCAAAACCCATATGGGTTCTTCTATAAAGCAGCTTGTCAGTCATGCTTTATGCTGTTGCTTTGACCATTTAAACGATTTATGATCTAACGTAGGGTTAGAGCTGTGCAGTGTATGTTTACCAAACAGAAAATGCTACAGGCAAGAAAGTCTTGGTGGATCTAAAACCTTGTGTATAAGTGTGGTTATACTTGGCTGAAAGTGGTTTTCACACAACAAGTTAGCTACGATAAGAACATGTGAGATTTTAAATAATATTGGCTGAGTTTTACTTCTTGAATCAATACTGATATGAATGTCAATATGTCATGCATCACTACTAATATTTTCCACCAGAGATAAAAAGACACTGTAACAGTGCTTCACAACTTCCAAAACTGCAAAGTGTTTTGCTTCCCAGACAAACAGGTTGGCTGTTGATGCAGTCAATTGGGTTCTACACTTCATTCTGCACTTCTTAGACCTCACAGGGACATTCACCTGGAGACATAAACCAATATGCAAATGGTTAGGCATCTTGGGGGTTAAATGCGTTGCTCATGGGCACATCACCATTTGACAGAAGGACGCTGGAATAAACTCTATGACCTACTGATGGCAAGATGACTATTCAACCACTGAACCACAATAAAAAACAAACAAAAATAAATCCTAGCTTTCTTCTTGGGCTGTTTTTCCCGGTGCGCTTGTCAAGATAATCTGTTGGGATTTTCAAAATGCTAATCAGAGAAAGGAAAAAAAAAAGCATAGCCATTCAGGTAAAAATATTGATCTAATGCCTTTTATTGCTGCAGTTTACCACAATTCAACATCATTCTTTTATTCAGCCCTGTGCTAATTAAAGCACAGCAGTGAGATTTTAAAGACGTACTAGCTGCAGGCGTTGTTTCTTCTCCAATAACGGCGCCTGCCTTGAGGGCTTGTTTCCGATTCTGACTGAAAAACCCATTTTTCACAGCTAGAAGTATGCTTCTACATCTCAAGAAATCTTCTATTTGTCTTATGCTTATTAATCTCTAGTATTAGTCTCTAGTTATATTTTTCCTCATATGTCTGATGTTTGTGTGCTGTGTTTTTGACTCTTTAAAGTGCCATCAGTTTATTTAAAGGGGTCAGAGATCAATTGACTTGCAGCTTCGTGGTGCACAGCAATTACAATTTACATTAGCTTTTACTCTTTTCCTGCCCCTTGACCACACTCAGTACAGATGAACAGACACAAATGCCCCTTTCAAATGCATAGCATCCTTTTGTGTTGATAAGAATTTAATTGACTTTATCTCCCTTGAGCAGTCTGCTTCTGCTGTTCTCAATGCCGTTGCGCTTTTGTCTTTGCTCTCGTCATTGTGTCAATGGGTTTCTCGGCAGACTTTGTCTTACTGATTAAATGTATGAAGGAGTGATGTGGTTGAGCACTTGTGTCTGGGTCTTAATTTGTGCAGCAACAGAGATGTCGATCTCTCTAAGAGCACTCTTCCATGAAAGCAAGTAATCATAATAATCTGTGAGGTGGAGGTTGTGGTATTGATATTCACTCAGTGTCCATGAGCAAAATCAAGCATTTTAACAGGTGTAGTTCACATAGCTATACATGCTTTGGAGTTAATAAGAAATCATCCAAGAGTGTTAAAGACTGAGACTAAGCAAATCTAAAAAAAAAACTTAAAAAAAATGCCAGATGGATTTTTATTAATTATGTTATTTATAGTTAATAGAGAGATGAGAGACGCAACTGGCATTATCAGTTGCATCAGTGTAAATAACATGAAGTGTCAAATATGTTGATGCCATGAGAAAATTAATTTGATTTTGCATAGTTTCATCATCATGACACTTTTTTTAATCCATTCTAAATGCTACAGATTTTTTTAATTTTTTTTTTTTAATTTTTGATTGCATGTGTCTTAAATTGTTTGGTGCAGGCTATTAACCATTCACAGTCAAAACTAGACCCTATTGGTTAATTTCAGACATTTCAGGCAGCATATGAGTTTTTGTTTGTGACATTTGGTCAACATTTCTCACCAGTTGATGATGGTAATGCTCCATCAAGTTGTTTGCCAACGGCCCTTACAGAACTAAAAGAATAGCTAATCACAGTCCCTAAAAGACAGTGTAACACCTAGTAAAAGGGTCAAACACCCCTCCTTATTAAGATAGACATTTCTGTTGACTCCTTGCTCAAAGGTTAACTTCACACAGCATTAATTAATTATTCTATTAGGTCTTAATGCTCAGTTCAGATTTTTTTTGCTGATTTATTTATTTATTTTTTGCTGTTGTTGTTCATACTGCTAACTGAATACGACTGCAATCAGACATATGTGACACACCTGCAGAAGAGGAACATATATTTCTCAAAATGTGTTATACACTAAATAGTTAGTTTCCCGAGGCAATTCATGTATTTATGAAACATGTATATAACAATATTATTATACGGTAATGTAGAATATACTCTTGTAAAAACAAAAATAATTCTCACTATTAAACAGTATGGTAACTTTCTTAAAACTTCCTAATGGCTACATTGTTTTTGACTGTAAAATACTTGCTTTGCTTGCACATGTCTTGTGGGATACATTTTTCAATATCAAATGGATCTAGGATGTAAGAATTTTAAAAAGAAGGGACAATAATAATGATCATAAAATCATTACTGCAGTCTACGTTTTCAGACATGAGTATCATTTATTCCCAGCACTCAAAGTAATAACTTCCCATTATGAGAGGATAGAAGAAATTTTGCCAATTAGAGAGAGAGGATATCAGAATTCATCTGTCAATGTCACTTTGCAAATAAAATGATTTGAACGGATAATAAAATAGCCCACTTGTTAGATGACAAATTATGGTACTAACTGTTTCTGCACCTTAAAAAAAGATTTAAAAATTTATTTTGCCACTGCACACTCACCATAAGTGTTGCCGTTATTGTCAGAGTGATGAAAAGGTGCATTTTAAGAGATGTTATAATTACTCTCAAAACCTGGAAAAAAAATTTAAGTTAATTAAGGTTAATTACCTTTCGGTGTAAGGTAGTTAACCTTAAACTGAATCAAGGTGTAAGGTTGACAGGGTTTGCTACAGCAAGTAGAGCAAGAAAACGGTGCATCCACATTCCTTTAAGTTATTCCAGAATATTAATTATTCTATTAGAACTTGATCAACACCTCAGTTTCGTTCAGGCTGCCAAGTAAACCTTTTTGATGTATTAAGACCGCAGTAGGTAACTTATAAACAATTTATTTTTAAAAAATATTTATTTAAACTGTGACCATGTCCTGACAGTATAACAGAAAACAGATTATCTGTAAATAAACTAAGCTCCTTAGCCTTTTCCTTTTGTTCCTACAGCCATCTGCAGAAATGCACTGCTTCCAATCAGAAACAGACAATAAGGGCAGGGGAGGGACTTAGTGGCAGATAACAAAATTGATGACAATGCCAACAGCCTAAGCACTCACTGCAAGCTCCTGTGTGGTGAACCAGCATAGCAGAGAGCAAGACAGGGTGTGAGCAGTCTGTACGGGACGGTGACTGACAGTGTTAAGACCCTTCTTCTGGTGGATTTCTGCAGATGGCAGTAGGATCACATGGAGCAGACAGAGGAGATTGATTTTAATTTTTTTAATTACAAATTATCTGACTCATATCATCCTGTCATGTCATAGTGACAGTTTTAACAAATATGTAAAAAACATATTGTTTATAAAAGTTACATACCGCAGCTTTAAAGTAGGTCATGAATTTCAAAAAATTTAACGATTAATGTTGAAGAACTGTTGTGCTAATAATAAGGTTTATTATGACATCACCTGATCCTTTTTGCGTGGCTAGGAGCCAGGCAAATAACAACCAATTGTTTTTCATATTATTCAAAACATTTTTTGTTTGAGATAATTGGCATATGGCAGCACTAACCCGTTAAAATCTAACTTTTGTTTGTGTTTGTCTGTGGCTGCGGATAAAACAATTATAAATCTCCAGATTAGAATCATACATTAATCCACAAACATTCTTTAAATAACAAACTATGTGATGCTAAAATAGTAATTTTGAAAATATTTACATATACAGTATAATGGCACATATTGACAATTGCATTATTTAATTGTTTTAAGTCACCGAAGGACAATTTTAACCTTTTTTCTTTTTAACCAAACAACCATCTAAGGCAATCAAGGATACAGAAAGATTGAGAAAAAGGGGCTCAATTTGTGCATGCACATTTAAATTGGTTACCTGAGTGCTTTTGTGCAGTACATGCATTATTGAGCTACGATGACGGAAAATATGTTGTAGGTACAGAAGATTTTCAAGGCACTAAAATGCAAATACTTAAAAGGGTTTGAAAACACTACATCAGTTTACATAACATTACATTGTGAAGGCAGCATTTATCAAACAAGAATATCCTGTGCAGTGTATGGCGCTTCCCAGGGCATAATTAAAAAGGCAATGGTGCTGCTTGCAGTTGTTTTGTTCTACTTTCATCTGTGATCAGCATGGCTTATCAGGTCCACCAGTTCAGCAAGAATGTAGAATCAGACCAGAGTGATTTGTTGACCCGATTATCTCCCCTCCCAGACCACTGATCTGTCCCACTGAGATGAGACAAATCACTGAGAATTAGCCACCAATTACACTCTGAAAGCCTGCTAGCCTCGCCATCATCTGTCATTCTCAATTAGCTTTACAAGCAAATGTTTAAAGTTAAATACTGATTAGAGGACTATGCTCAGCTAAATGATTCACACTCTCTATTCAAGCCTCAGTTTAATATGTCTTCAATATCCCTGTCTACTGAACCAGTTTATTTTCAAAATTAATATGATACTTTTGTGTGATTAAGATATGTATACGATGATATCAAAATGAGTAAGGATTAGCAAAAAGAACAGAACATGAATTTTACTTAGATTTGCAGGTTGTAGTGCTCATGGCAATTTACACTAAGCAAAATATAGTTTATATAAGAAGAGTTCAGTTCTACTGTCTGAAAAGTGGAAGCGATTTTCCAAGCTTTAAGCTGGTACTGTCAAAATGCTCATTTCTGTTTATTAACTAAGTTTGAAACATTTAATCAAAACTGCTCTTTCTTTGTGTGACTCCCAAAGAAAGTGCAAATGGTTCATTGGGATGCGTATTTTTAGACTATGCAGGGAAATATTCAAAAATTCTAAAAACTGTAAACACGGGTTATTTGTCAACTTGTTTATCTGCTGATTTATTGTTCAAGTATGTCTATCTTCAGTAGTGGTTCCCAAATCCAGGCCTCAAGGATCTGTGTCCTGCAACATTGGTCCAATATACATGAATAAAATGGCTGAATTTCCTCCCCAGCATTCAGTGATGTTATCCAGTCCTGCTAATGACTCCATTTTCTGAAGGGATGCTCATTTGTATGCAAGGGATTCTTATCTTTACAAAATCAGAGAATCTGCAGGAGAATCTGAATTTGAAACACCATCAGATTGAAAATAAGCAAATTTACCACACACTGACAAGGAGCTCCCGAGTTTCTAAGATAAATTACATTTTAATTCAATTGCTTACTCTCAATCCCGCAATTTAATTCATATGTTGAAATTTGAGAGCATCAGGGAGAAAAATAATGTTTCATCTAGCCTTTGTTACATTTCTTATCTGGCTTACTCAAATACTACTTAGTTTTTTTTAGCCATATCTTTTATTTTTCAAGCTTTTTTTGTTAAAGATGTAGTCAGATTTAAATGTTTGGTCCAACTTTTAACTCAGGTGATGTGCTCTTGTTCTTGCTCAGATTCTCTATTATTACATTGTCATTGTCAAAGACATGGCCTAACCTCTGGTTCTGAAATTTGATTTGATTTCTATGTTTGGTTGTCTTTGAAGTGCAGTTGAAAATAAGAGAAGCCAACATGAACAATGTGTGCATTGGATCAGTCGTTCAGCATGCTCACATGCAAACATGCATAGGCCTGTCGCGATAAACGATAAATCAATTAATCGAACGATAAATTAAAACTATCGACTTCATTTCAATTATCGGCTTTATCGTTTCATCCGGCCTTTTTTTCTTTCTGTTTTTGACACTGAATGAAAAAAGGCTAAACTCCGGTGATTCCACTGACCCTCCCTTCCTCATTTCCTTAGTGTAAGACCCAGCACACTACACGATCTTAGAGCTGTCGGTCCATTTTCAAAACCTGAGAGACACATTAGCGACAGAAATCCTAGGTATAAC
>CAEGAD010053731.1:0-52880 GCA_903067055.1 Poeciliopsis paucimaculata
TGAAAAGGTTGTCACTACCACCAAGGAGAGAACTAAAACATGCAGGATGCCGGCCCTCGAGGACCGACTTTGGGGACCCCTGATCTAAACTTTAGCGAAAAATGTTCAACAGAGCGAGTGTACACTGTTTGTACTTTAGGCTCTGATGTTGGAGTTTAGTGTGTCCTATAAACACATTCATATTGGTAAATCCAAAAATTTGCATTGAAATAACTGTACACAAATATATTTACTGTACTCACATTTGATTGAGTCATAAATAGGTCCTATTAGCTGTAGCTTTAATTAACAAAATCCAAAAAACAATAAACCAACTCAGCGCCTCTAAAGCGATAGAAGTGTCCCTACATAGAAAATAATGTGGATGATACTGGATACAAACTCTTACATAAGTTAAAACAAAAAGCCCATACAATTATCTCTATGACCCTCATTGGGAAAGCAATAAGGGTTTTTGCTTTGCCCTGACTGTTTTTTTTTTTCTTCATTCCAGTGGACTACTATTCAAACCAAACCTGTGTAGTCAATTTTAGAAAAGCAGAGAGAGTTTACTGTAGAGTGATTGACAAGATGCAATGAGCCTCTTGAAAGCAGACATTTGCCCAAGGCCTGTGAGGATTTTGTCAAATGCTTGAATGACTGCACTTTGGTCGAAGAAATAACATGAAGGTGGCAGCTGAAATGCTTGCTATAAAGATTTGGTTCTTTATCCTCATTGAAATAAGTAAATGAGGGAAGTGATACTGGCTGGCTGTAAAAGAGCAGAACACCTAGCAGAAATACTGTATTTATCCTGAGGATGTCATACCACAGGTTGTAAAGGGTAATCCACATCTCCCACTGCATAAATGAGAACTGAATCATGGCACTTTCACTTTCAATAAAGTACCAACAATTTTAGAAGACAGGTTTATAGCTAAGGGAGGTGGAAGAGTCGCATTTTGGAGGTGTGTAATGATTGCTAAACCAGATTTGTCCACAAATCCACACAGGGTATGAAAGACGATAATATTTGAAAAAATGTAAGATGAGCTTCATTAAACTTTTATTCTCGCAAACATTTTTGCATCTTTTATTTAAACTTCTTCCAATTTTAAATATGGCTGCACAAATGAACAAATATGCAATAGTAATTGTGAATGTTGCGATAAAAATGACTTGTGATAAATAAACTAATAATTAACATGTGTTGTATTTCTACTTTGGGCTCAAAGTATGCATAGAGCCCAGATAATGAGTAGTCTCACCAAGCACTGGAAGAAATGTAATAAAATCAAAGATATCTATCTGGACAATAAGGTTTTATTACAAAAGTCTTCTGGCTGTGGTTTTTGCATTCCAGCAGTTTAACGGTAGCTTTAATGACTTGGCCTCATAAAGCGAATAGTGTATGTTTTAAAACAGTTTATGCTACATTTAATAATTTTCACTAAATGTAACGCAGACATAAAAAGATGCTTAAATACTTAGTAAAACGTTATTGCAGTCCATGCAATTCTTTGCGATATGCATTTTGTGTACAGTAATATTATGATTATAAGCTTGTAATATATATAATGTAGCTGTAGTATAGATTATTAATTATAGTATGGTAGTGTTGAGTAGCTTACAGTGGTGTAGAGTTTTGTGTAAAATGATCTAAATCAAAATATCTATTTAAAATATTTAAGTTTTTCACTGTGAGACGAGAAATATAACTGAAGGATTAAGCTTTTAGTTTTTTTATTGTGAAATGATTTTTTTTTTCTACAATACTTGTTTTTGTAAGAAATTATGATAGTAATCCTCTAGCATCCAGTGTTAGATAATACATAATATTTGATATCTAGAAATAAAATAAATTAAGCCACAATGTGTTGCTTTCAATGGTGATCAGAAATATTTTGAACACCATAATTTCAAATATTGTCAGTTCATTCCTGACTGAAATTCATGTGTTGTAGGGACACCTAAAGAATTTGTAATAATTTCTGTGTTGTGCATTTAAATTTATTTACTTATTTCATATTTAAAGTTGGATTTACAGATTAGTCTGTTTAGCTCAACATCCTTCCTGCCACTTTTTAAAAAGTTGATTCTAATATGTGAAAGTACATGGACTAAATCCATCTCATTTTATATAAGGTTATGCTTCACAAAAAAAAGAACACTTTGATTCTATGTCAACTCCTTGGTATAAACAGCAGTTGAGTAAGTTGCTGGTGGTGTGAGTGGTGGAGATCAGACACCTGACTCACATGCTGTCACTTCTACCACTTCTATTTAATACATCATAATTTAGCTGTTTATCACAGATGGTCAGGCTCTGCATTTTAACAATACAATAGTATAAACACCATTTTCGCCTCATTGTTGTTTTCTTTTGTGCATGTCATTTACTAACTACTATCGACTCTGTCCTTCCACTGACCTTAACTACTTTATGCTGCTAATGTGTAATGCCCTTACTAAGAGAGCCAAATGGATTCTTGTTTGCGTGTGTGTGTGAGTGTGCATTTTGTCCGTTTGGTTTGTCCTTTTATTTCTCTTGTAATAATAGATTCTGCCCTGTAATTTGTTTGTCCTGCAGTAGATAAATTCCCAAATGTTTCTATCCTCTGTACACAATGATGCTCGTAGCTGTGTGTGACTTCATAAACACAGCAGTTTGCAAGTAGTTTCCTGTTTTTAAATTCCCATTGAGTCCAGTCCACTTGAGTGCTCGTTTTTTTTATTACATTTTTTTTTGCGCTTCTGATTGTGAGGATGTTATTTAACAATTTTTTTTGCAGGGGCGCGTGCACCCCGAGCACTTGTGGACCAAAAATCTTCAGTGATCAAACACAGCCCGACTGTGAAGAGAGAATCTCCCTCACCGCAGGGTCGGGTCAACAACACAAGGTACCTGAAGCTTTTGTCAGACTTTATCAGCAATCAGAGATGTTAGACAAAATAGTGATGACCTTAGTTCACTTCAAAAGCTGCAAAATAACCTAAAGACTTTTTTTTGACCCAGTGAGAACCAGCAGTTTTTAAAGGAAGTGGTGCAGAGTGTTCTGGAAGGACAGGGCGTCGGCTGGCTTAACATGAAAAAGGTTCGCCGACTGCTGGAGAACGAGCAGCTCCGCGTCTTTGTGCTAAGTAAGCTGAACAGAGCCGTCCAGTCGGAGGAAGACGCCAGACAGGAGGTCATACGTGATGTGGTGAGATGCTTGTTTTCTGCAAGATAAAAACTATTCATGAGCCTCAAACTTTTTCACATTTATTATTGTTTTGGTATAGGTTAGCAATTCCATTTTCTAGTAAAAGATTGAAAAGTGCACTGCAAGTTGTCCAGAGCTCTGAATATTTTTGAAAAAAGTTTAGTAGTTTCAGTTGAAAGTAATTAAATTAGAAATGGGTAAAAAGGGAAGGCGAAGATAGGAACTAAATGTCAAATTTTATTCAGTGTTTTCAGAGGAAAGAAGTTTAATGACAATTGTAGAAAATTATTTTTCAAGCTCCTTCCCAATTAATCATTGATGGGTTATCATATGAAATCCAAATAACATGCATCTTATCTTATGAAAAGACCAAGGGGTATGAATACTTTTGCCAGAGACTTTATGTTCAGCAAATCAAATCTGAAGTTTGTTTCTGGAGGGCATGCAGTAGTGTATTTTTGAGGACTGTGTTCTGTCTTTGCAATAATCTGAAGATTGTAAAATCCTAGATCATTTTCATCCAAATGCAATGTGTTGTTTGATCCCAAAGTGACAAATACAATTATTTTGTTTTAATCAGACCTAGTCCCTTCAACAATACAAAGAATATTCAAGTTTTTTTTATGTTTGATAATAATATTACATTTCTATTTAGCAATAGTTTTTAGTGTATTTGTTTGCTGTTGTATGGGTCCAAAGGAATTTAGTAACTCTCAAGTTATATTCACCCAACTTGCATCAGAGTAGTTTTTCTAATTATTTATGAGTTGCTTGTGATGTCAAACCTTCAATAACCACTGTTTATTTCCAGGAGGTGAATAGAAAAGTTTACAAAGGCATGCTGGACATTCTGAAATGCACGGTTTCCAGTCTGGAGCATTCTTATACCAATGCTGGTCTTGGAGGAATGGCAAGTGTCTTCAGCCTGCTGGAAATAGCACGCACACATTATCAAACCAAAGGTATGCCCTAAAACTTAGCAACTGCTTTTATAAAGTTTATACCCAATTGTGAGATTCATATAAAGTACTCTTAGAAATGTATAAGATCTTGTGTCCAGGCTGACATCAGGGTGCTTGTATTGTTTACTTGTCAATGCGTTTGCTCTGTATATATTGAGCTTTGTGCTGCATGTTAGACTGTCTAAGGCATTAACAAAAGCTGTTCTTTGCTTTTTTTCTTTTGTCAAATAATCTTTTTCTTCTCCCCATTTTAAACTTTTAACATACTTCCATCTCCTGTGTTTGATGAACTTTGTCTTTGGCCCCCTTAATTTTGGTAACTTGGTAGACCCGGAAAAGCGCAAACGAAGTCCCACAGACAGTGCTGGCAGCCCGGGGAGTAAAGAGAGTCCTTCTGGTCGTATGGAGACAGCCAGACCTCAGGGCCTCCTGAATATCCCCCAGCTTCAGCTGCCTCACCACACCACGGGCAAAGGAGCCCGCCATTTTGATACCCGAAGTCTGAACGAGGAGAACTTTATTGCCTCGATTGGTGTGTACACCACTCAAGCCTGGTTGCATGTGCACTGTAACTCCCCCTTTCCTTCCCCTCTCCTCACCGTACAAGCTCATCAACCTTAGATCTCCCCCACCCTACTTCCAGCCGTCTCAGTGAAAGATCCCCCAGACAACAACCAACAGGTGTTATTATATTCCACACACTTTAACTGAAATTACTCTTGATAATCATGTAGGATGGCTAGCCAGCTAAAATTTTATATTAAAATAATTTAAATTAAATTAAAGATTTAAAATACATTAGTTTTGAAGTGTCTGGAATATGCATCCTGTTTCCAGCCTGGACTGTGTGTGTTTGTGGCCTTTTCCTTAAACATCCGTGAAGCTGTTTCCTCCCCTTTGGGGTTCTGTTGTTGGCCTATTAGCACCTTGAATGCATGTGGTTGTTTTGTTCTTGCAGTGTGAAAATCTGCAGTAGGGGACAAAGGGAAAGTAGAGTTATACACATCGATGGTCAAATCGGTGTTCGTCTGAGCCTTTACTGCAGGTTTCTTCAAGGTGTGCTGTAGAAAATGAACAAAAAAAAACTCCTTTTGCTATCAGCATGGAGGGTGGAAACAAAACTCCCCAGTAAACAGTCCCAGTATATAGAAAATTCCTACAACGGACTTGTTTTTGGGGCATATAGTCCTTGATTTTTCACATAAAATTCTGGGTCTGTCTACAGGGGACTCCTCTCAGTTCGTCCCACACCTCTCCTACCCTCACCCCTTTTTCTACCTATTAGAAGTTGCACCTTCAATTCTACAGAATGCTGTGAGACTTGCATCTCAGCTTCTGCAACTACTCCATTCCACTCACTGGCTATCAACATCATCCCACGCTCTTTTTCCCAATCAGCCTCCTCGTTTTCACCTTTGCTCTGGAAAGCCAGACACATGCGGTGAATGAACGTAGACGGTCAGAGCCAAAGCTCTGTAACAGCACTGTGTGGCTCTCCAGGACTCTGTGTGGAGAGCTTGGGGTGTTTTGTAATGTTACCTAAGTAGCTGTTGCATAACAAATCCAATATAGCCCTGTAACATTTTTTTTAAAAAATATAATTTTGTCCTAAATGAATCAACACTACATGCCAACATTACAAAACACCTTCTTTTAGAAAGTAAAACATTTTAATGCTTCTTTTGTTTTGAGTTTGGTTTTAATGCTCACCGACCATACATGCCTTTTCAACCAGCTCTCTGACTCTCTCTCTGTCTTTCTCTCCTTGCTTGCAATGCATCTTGGGTAGAATTGTGGAGCAAGCACCAGGATAAGCAAAAAGCTATGGAAAAACAACAGAGTAAGAGACTTTTCACACACCAAAAAAAAAAAAAAAAAATCTTAAAAACTGGGGCGTTAAAGTGAATTTTTTTTCAACCCCCTTAACTTTGCACTTTTTTTAACCTCTTCTCTCACTCGTGTATTTCTTTTTATGCGTGAAACAATAACCAGCAATAATCGAGATCCAAATGGACAACCCCTCCCCAAATTAGGGGCTATAGTGTCAGTGTGTTTTAAATATTTGAGTATAAATTAAAAGTTGAAGTTGGATAGGATTAATTTAGGCTTAGATCAGAATACTCTTTTTATTCAAAAAGAGTAAAAATGCATGCCACACTGTTAATATTTGTATTGGTAAAAGCAAAAAAAGGTGAAAAACATTCCTCATCCTTCTATTGGAGAATTATAAACAACTTGTGTTTTTATTATACAAGGTTAAAAACAAAATATAATGAAGAGAAAAAGTTAACATCTTTAGGATTGTTGGACTATCTGACCTAAAAATTACAGAAGCTTACTGTCACATTTATTGGCTTTAGCTGAAGTAAAGTGTATTCTTGTTTTATCATGTTATTCTTTTTCCTCTCTTGCAATCATGCATCTAGATGAGCAGAAATGAATACCTGCTGCCCTGTCCTGCTCTTTTTAACTGTACTTTTTTCCAGTTTCAAGTGACTTGCTGTAACATTACAGCCAACTTCCCACAGTTTTCTGGTGCATTATGAATCGCTTTGCCAAAGTTAAATGTCACAAAAAAGTGAGAACTACATGGACCTGCATGAATGTACGTGTTGCCACATGTCCACCTACAAAGATGATGAATAACAGTCACACTTGAAACAGAAAATGTCTCCTTTACCAACCATGAGTTTGTCTGCATGCCTAACTGCCTGTGTCTGTTTGTGGGGTTTTGGTGTAAATTGGGCCACATTTGCAACACTGATTGAAAAATAATGTCTCGCTCCTGCAGTTTTGTTTTCATTTGTAATGTTTTCCGAATTGCAATGTTTTCTGCTTTCTGTGCTTGCCTCTGTCTATTCTCTGTCCTGTTAAGATGATATTACTCTGAACCAGAGTAACTTGCACAGGAAATTTTGATTTTTTTTATTTTTTATTTTTATTTTTATGAAACAAGCTTTCCTATTCTGTGTAATTACTAAAGACAAATGCCTCCCTTCACTTTAAAGCTAGGAGCAGCTTATATATTGGAAATGAAAAGTTTTTCTAAAACTTCATAAAGATATTGTAATCCAGTGTGCGGTGTACACACAGTGAGATGTCTAAGCAGTCTTTGACCCCTCAAATGGATGTAGTGTCAGGGCTACTATGCTGTGCTGGCTTTGAGTGAGGCGGCTTCTGTAAGGTAAGAACATCATGAGGCCACATGAGAAAACAGGTTGATAATTAGATCTAATTTGCAGGGGCTGAAGGGGCAAAGCAGCAGCGCCCGCAGGTGACTGACGCAGAGGAGAAAAAATCACAGATCAGTGCTGATAGTGGACTCAGTGTCGCATCTGGTTCTCAGGTTTGTCCTCTAATTACTGCTGTGTGAAAACATAATAGTGATAATAAAATCTTGGACGTAATTTGTTTGTTGTTATAGTACATTGGACTGTTTTATTTTGATATTATAATTATAACCAAAGTGCACCTTATATAGAGGGATGGTTCACATTTTGCAACGGCTGATCTAATTTTTCTTCATTCCTTGCATAGAAGAGCGACACAGAGTCTGTAACCAGTTCAGAGCCGCCGATCCTCACGAGGAGCACCAGCCAGGATTCGGAGGCCAGCACAGTGGTAGGGCACGGCCAGCTCGGATGACTTTTTTTTATTTTTTATTATTAATTCAGCTGGACAACAGGAGTGCGCTCATCATTCATCCAAAACATAAATACATGACATGAGCCACTTGGTTTTATTTAAAATAATCATATTTTCCACCTGCTGTTTCAATAATGTGTCGTATTGATTATTACCGCAGTATTGAGCAGATAAAACCTAGAAAAAAAACACTTTCTATATATTAAATAGTTTTTTTTAGAATTTTATTTTTTAAATTTTTTGTGTCCAGAAATACTGTTAACCAGAATTAGATGCTGTATATTATCCAGCTGACGTAGTGCTGAGCAATAGGCAGCCCTATGTCTGCACATACTCAGAGCAGTGACGGGAGTACACTCCCATCAACCCAGAATAAACTCAGGACTTTTTGGCCCTTCTGCTGGTGTGGCCTCTCGATTAAACTGTATGGTATGGAACATGCTAACTGCTACATTTCGATAAACCTCAATACTGATAACTGGCACATGCCCGTGAATGAGCTGTGTAATAATTACTAAATCCTCTTCTTTAATATAGTTCCAATATGCCATTTTTACTATTTATAGATTATATCCAAAGTTTTTAATTTATTTTGAATTTAGCATATAGAATAAATTTAGGAACCTCAAAAATGAAGCATGATGCTTTTGTGGTATAAAAACGATCCATTGTATGTTGAATTAATTCCTTAATGTAGGTAAGGAAAATAAGTATGAATTTTCAGATGGCTCATGTAATTAGAAAAGATACAAAACTCCCAAAGACACAGAGTTTCATTAATAAAAAGCTGGAATAAAATGGAAAATACTTTATTGTATTAAGGGAAGAGTGAATGTAAAAATTCAAAAGTCTACATGTGAAACCTTTATTCATACTCTGAATTTTAACATTTTAGATTAGCAATAGCTCTGGTGAGACCCTCGGAGCCGACAGTGACCTGAGCAGCACAGCAGGAGATGGTCTTGGAGGGAGAGCTGCTCCTCATTTAAATCAGTCCAGAGGAACTCTGTCTGACAGCGAGATTGAAACCAATCCAGCCACAAGCTCAGTCTTTGTAAGTAAAAAAAAAACTTTCCTATATACACTAAAGAATACTGATCGGTTAAAATCCTCTTTGAGAGTCCTTAAACCTTGTTACTGCCATGTAGATTAGTTCAAAACGATTCAATATATATCTGCATAAATTTTCTCTTGTAAGTGCAAGCTGACATTGGACATAAATTTTGTTTTACTTTTACTAAAAATAAACCCTGCAAGTACTAAACAATTCACTGACTGCCAAAAAAATAATAAAATAACAGTTTTGCTGTGATCATTTTAGCAAAGCAATCTGTGATAATTGTGTTTGCAGTTTGACAAACCTGGTCTTTTTCTTCTTCCATAGGGAAAAACTCACACTCTTAAACCAGGTGCAAAAGATCATTTACCTGCAATGGTCAAAGGGCCTCCTGTTCAACCGATGGAGGACATCAGTATGAGGATTTATCTGTTTGAAGGTTTGCTGGGTAGGTGCTGCTGTCTTGATTTCTGTTTTCTCTGTAAACTTGCTCACCAGACACTATTATGCTTCTGATGTTTCGCGGGGGGGGGATGGATGGATGGATGGATGGATGGATGGATCTTTTTGACTTTTATATATTTTTTACATGTAATTGTTTTAGGGTTTTGCTAAATTACCACGGCTATACACATTTTATTTAGATGTATATAAGTGAACAAGATGTCTTGAACTCATATTTTAGTAATCATTGTTTGGCTCTACAACATTTAAATCTGTATTGATAGAATATTACTGCACCATTTCCTGAGTCCTGAATTGTGTTTAAAACACAAAATACTTGAAGGATTAATGTAGTACTGTCAAAACAAACTCCAGGTCCATTATCTGTCCTTGTCTGTGAAAATGTCTGATACAAATTTGAAGCGGTGTGTTAAAAATCACACTCTATATTAATCCTTGTCATGTTTCTGTGGTGTGCATCTCGGCTTGCTCATTTTGCCATTAAACCCGCTCACACCTCTTTGCCTAACCCCGGTGCTGCTCTCGCTGCTTTTTTCTCTTCTCCTGCTGCTCATGGGAAATTTGTCCAGGGCGGGATAAGAGCTCCGTTTGGGATCAGCTAGAGGACGCGGCCATGGAAACCTTTTCTCTAAGTAGGGCTGATCTCTTGCCTTTGCCCCTTTTTGTTATTTGTGTGTTGTGCTGGTGGAGTGTGTTTCTTTGCTTAGCTCATCTAGCTCTGTTCAGTCTTTTTATCTGACAAGAGTTTTATCTGTTCTTCAGTGAGGTGTATATCTGTGCAAATAAGGGTGGAAAAATATGTTTTTTAAAAATATAAAAACAGAAAAAAAATAAAGTCTGTCACACCTACCATCTTTCTGTATACATTGGCTACACACAGATTGTTTTATTTGCAGTCCAGTTTCACTCATTTATTGATTTATATAGTGCTTTACAAAAGTCAGAGAGCTAAAATGCTTCACAAAGATCAATAATAAATGTTTAGGAATTTTATATTGAAATTGGCATATGATTTGAGTTGAACCAAGTTACCAGCTGAAGAAGATTTGCTCACTTGAGAAAAAAACTGTGTTCAGGTAAGGAGCGCTCCACCCTTTGGGATCAAGTGCAGTTCTGGGAGGACGCCTTCTTAGATGCTGTGATGTTGGAGCGCGAAGGAATGGGGATGGACCAGGGACCTCAGGAAATGATTGAAAGGTTTTCTTTTTTATTATTATTTTTTCACTATCCAAATGTGAGGTCTAAAACAGTTTTAAGAATCCCTCTGTTTTTTGTGATAACTCAGATACTTGTCACTTGGAGAGCATGATCGTAAGCGTCTGGAGGACGATGAGGACAGACTCTTGGCCACCCTTCTGCACAACATGATTGCTTATATGCTAATGATGAAAGTATGACAGCCTGTTGCTCTGTTTAAGCAGCTGTAGTTTTATTGTTTTTCTCTCCTTGAGATGAGTGGACCAGCATCCATGTAAATGTTTTTTGTTGATTTAGTTGAACAAAAATGACATCAGGAAGAAAGTGAGACGTTTGATGGGCAAATCTCACATCGGACTCACATACAGCCAAGAGATCAACGAGATATTGGACAAACTGGCCCATATGGTGAATATATCTTCCACTTTTTTCATTTGACCACTCAGTTTTTTATCATTTATTTTTACCAATCCTATGTAGAATGGTCGTGAGCTGTCCATCAGGCCCAGTGGAAGTCGTCACATCAAGAAACAAACATTTGTTGTTCATGCTGGCACTGATACAACAGGAGACATCTTCTTTATGGAGGTAGGAAAAGGCTTTCATCAGTGCTGCATATATCATGTTCTGTTCTTGTTTTTGCATTAACGAACGTTCACCAATGTTTAAAGGTCTGTGATGACTGCATAGTCCTGCGCAGCAACATCGGTACGGTTTATGAGCGCTGGTGGTACGAGAAGCTCATCAATATGACGTACTGCCCCAAGACCAAGGTGTTGTGTCTGTGGAGACGTAACGGCCAAGAGACGCAGCTCAACAAGTTCTATACCAAAAAGGTCTGCAACTGTACATCATGTGCTTCTGCAAAAAGTTGTTTAAAAATTAAAGTAACTTTCCTTTGTTTGTTTCAGTGTCGTGAGCTCTACTACTGTGTCAAAGACAGCATGGAGAGAGCCGCAGCAAGACAGCAAAGTATTAAACCAGGTTGATACCTTTGAGATGACCGAGGCTCAGTCTATGTGGCCAACTCTTAATTTGACATTTAATTTATATCCTCTCTAAATTGTTAAAATAACTGTGATAATTTTTTATTCATAAAATTCTGAATTAGAATTTTATGGTTCAAATTAATTCATTCTAATCATGAATTAATTTTCATGTTTAGAATGAAAAAAACATAACAAACACTACTGCAGGCTTAAAAAGCATCAATTTAGGTATTTTTCAGATTAATCAGAAGTGTAGGAATGAAAAAAGTGGGAAATATTTTCTTAATCTCGCCTTCCATTCATTTATTTCCTTGCAGTTAATGCATGTTTGTATTTGCACTTTAAAATAGATATATTGAGCAAAATTCACATTTTGGATGTTTTTTTTCAGTCAATCAGAATTGACTACAGTCAATTTTGATTTTTCTTGAAGACCTACAAAGCTGTGGAAAAACTTCTTGTCACCTTATGGATTTCTTGTGCTTCTGCTTTTTGTCACAGTAAATGTCACAAAAACATTTTATGATTAGTTTAAATCATAAAACTAATTTTACATAAAACAAATATAACTGGGGAAAAAAAAAAAAAAAAAAAAACATTTTACAATGATGATTCTATTTATTAAACTAAACCACCCAAACATTATGTGAAAATATAATCTGACTCACCCATCCCATCTTACGTTTTGCAAAAACATAGTGAACATCTTGGCTAATATACTGTGAACTGACGGGAAAAAAAGGGGGAGGAAGGCATCCTGTTATATCTGAGGTAAAACAAACACATCATTTAAAGATAAAAAAAAAAAAAGTCACTCCAACAGACAAGCATGGTAGTTGCAGTATGATGATCGGGGGATGGATCTCATTCATGTTTGATGGCAGAAATCCTGGAGGAATATGTGCGGACACCAGTTTGTGACCTTCAGCTCAACCAGATTCGGTTTATGCTGCAAGAAAATGACCCCAGAGTACAAGTGCAAGTCTGGCCCCGAATGGTTCAAAACAAAAGCAAAACAACAAAATGAAAACTTATAAATTGGCCGAGACGTTATCGGGGCTTCAGTCTTTCAGACATGCTGCGGTATTACATAAAACAGGTGATTCATCCTTAAAATTGTTGTTGCCAATATTGCTGAATCTAATTAATCAAGGAAGAGTCGGCCAAAATTCCTCCACATTAAAATGACTAATTTACAAACATGCAGTCTTAAGGGTTAGAAGGCTTTCTTATCCATTGATATATCTAATCATTATTTGAAATCTCTTTTGTTTTAAGGGGGTTAAGGGTTTTGTTTTATTTTTATCAAATATTGAAGTTTGCTTCATGATCTGAAACATGAGATGGGCAGAAAGGCAAGAAGGAAGGGAATATTTAGAATGAGGTGAATTTCACAGCACTGTGTTTATGAAGTAAGCTTTATTAAATTACAAGCAGGTCTGTCTCCTAGGAAACAAACCGTAAAGAAATAAAGAAGAACTCAAGACTCCTGCAAAGTACTGCATGATCTTTCCATGAATGTACCAACAGTAAGATTTTATAGGAAGCTGCTACTTTGATCATCAGAAGCGCATTCAACAAGAAAATAAAGCACTTCATGCTCAGAGTGACATATTTTATGTTTGTAATTAACTAATTGATGAAGAAGGTATTGAAACAGTTTTTCTGTTTACCTCTGGCCCTTAAGAGGCTGTGGTTAAAAAAAAGTAGAAGAAAAAAGAGTAAAATGAAAAGTGGAGATATATTATGCAGTTTTATTTGTAAATTCCAGGCTTCAACATGAGAAAGACGACCTAAGGAAGTCACTAAATACTCTGTTGTGTTGAAGGGAGATAACGACAGCCTCAAGTCAAAGCAGATTAGAAAAAAAATTGTTTTTTGCTACAACTGATGGTGGCGAGGTAACCTTAGCAACACGGACTGAGGCTGCGGTCCAAAGGACGGTTTTATTTTAGCTTGACAGCTCGTGCAGGATTTATAAGAAAGAGAAAATAGTAAAACAAAGAGCAGGCTGTAAAGCCAGTGTACTCTTGTTTGATGTGTGCACATAGAGTGATAAAGAGCGTAAACAGGCGCCACAGGAGGCTTCACATCGAGCCTCTGTTTCATCTCTTTAGCCATCATTTCATCTCTTCAAATCTTTCAGTGCTTTTGTGAGCTTTCTTTTTTTTTTATTTATCTGTGACACATATGCTAATGTCGCAGCTTGAGAGTTTGTGCTGGCATTTCTCAGTGCTGAGAAATGCCAGCAAATTCATTGCAAAGAGCTTTGTTAGTTTAAAAGGTTGAGATTTAAACAAAACCCATGTTCTCTGCATTTTTGTAGCACTTAATTAGCATGTCAGTTTTAGGTTCAGCTGCAAAAGCTGAGATCACGTCTCCAAAATTTAATCAGCACACTGACTGTTTTATCAGAGGGGCAGATGTACTTAGAGCTCTTCTAAAACAGTTTAATTTATCATCAGGAAAATTGAACATTGAGGTTTAGTTTGGCCTTAGAAAATGTAGACCACAGTCAGCATATTATCTTATCATTGTGATTTTAGAAAAACCGTAGGCCATAAAAAGTAACTTTTTCAACATTTAATATAGCACTTATGTACAATAAAAGAAAATTAAAGAAATATTTCAAAGCTCGTACTTTGTTGAAGCACTTTTTAATTTAATTTCAGCATTCAGTCAAGGAATCGATCAACATCCGACTTCCTGACTCGCAAGGTTTGCAGTTCTGCCTGGCGAATTTTCTCCAAATCTGTCAGACGACGATGAGTTATCTCATCCAAAACCCACTTCAGCTGTCAGGCCAAGAAGTTTAATTTGACAGAAAAAGAGTTATTTCTTCATAGTCCAGATTACAGGAGATTATTATCATATATACTTTATATAAACGGTTGTCATCTGAAACTCCTGCAACTCCGTCAATGTTGCTGTCTGCCTGTTAGCAGCCCATCTTGCCTTTTCCTCCAGTTTGGAGAAACGTCCACTTTCTGTAATGTCTCTCTTTCATCCTTTTCTCAAATTAGTCTTATTCCCATGCATAATCCTGTATATAAGTATCAGTCAGAGCTACTGCTCTGACTGATACTTATGGAAAACTGACATCTCTTCGATCCTTTGCAGTCTTGCTACAAGGGCAGCTGACCTCTACTTCATCCGATTTACCATGACTGATGAGTGTGGGCTGAATAATACTGAGTATTGAAACTGTTGTACTTCAACAAAGTGTTAATGCATTTGTTATCTGACATTTTCTCTTGAACTGTACAGAATAATAACTGCGTGTAAAAAGTCTCTAAATAATTTATTCCAGTGAAATCTGCAGCAAAAACCTCTGCTGTGAACAGAGATAATTCACAGACACTGTCATGCCACCAGTGCAGAGCTTGCTTGAAATTAGATGTGGTTGCATCTTCTCCAACAGTGACGACTTTTGGATAATGATCCTTTACTCACAGTTTTGTCAAAAATCACTGAGCTGTGCAACAAATTAAATTAAATCGTCCAAAAACAAAATCTTTCAATTCTCCAGGTGCAATTCCTGGATGATTTCAGTGTAATTATTATTGTAACGGTTTTACTGGTTAAAGTTGTAAAGACAGGGTTCTAATATCACAAAGTTATAGTTTTATTGATGTAGAGAAAAAATCTTTAATTTTTTTGGGACAAAATGTTGACTGTTTTTATGTGTTTTCCAATGAAAGCCTTTAAAACTGAGTGTCCCTTCTTGCTCAACAAACCTTTAAAAAAAATCTAAGAATATCACAGTTAAAAAGCAGAACATTTTGTCACAGTTCAAAAACATATAAACATATACAGAGTCCAACTGGTAGCATAGTTAGGAAAGAGTTGTATTGTATTAGTTGTATTTTATGTAACATGAAATACGTTTTATGTTATGTTACTTCTTGACGTCATTTATCCACAATCAATGCAAAAAAACATCTGTGTTGACGTTTTTTTTTTTCATTCAGACAT
The DNA here is from genome assembly GCA_903067055.1 of Poeciliopsis paucimaculata. NCBI lineage: Eukaryota > Metazoa > Chordata > Actinopteri > Cyprinodontiformes > Poeciliidae > Poeciliopsis > Poeciliopsis paucimaculata. The sequence goes on from CAEGAD010053731.1 coordinate 15,473, forward strand.
TAATCCCTATTGTCTGAGTAAAAGAGTTTAAAAAATACCATTCATGGGGTATAATCCTCTTGACATGAAATATCAGACGCATTAATGCGGTAATAGTTGGGGGCTGAAGTTTGGAGCAGAGATCGTGGCTTTATTATTCCTAGAACTATAATCACATAACAGATAAAGATGTTCCTTAATATCAGGAAAGCCTGTTAGAGGTTCTAACATTTCTTTCCTCAACCTCTGAATCCTCCTAAACTCTTTTTTCATTTATTTATTTATACATGGTTGGGCAGTAGCAAAACCCACCACCAGGGGGCAGAATAAGTAGAGGATTGTATGCGAGTTTATGTCAACAGCTGAGATGATCTGGTACTGGGAAAAACGCCCAGTTTCTGTCACACACACACACGCACGCACACGCACACACACAGTGAGTTATCCCTCTTGACTCTGAGTGTGATTATTCCGTGTGAGCACGAAAACAACTATCTCTTTAAAAGCTAAACAGAACCGTCAGAGACAGCAAACCGACTGCAGGTGTGACGGAGTTCAGCTCATCAGAAAATGTGAGACTTGCTGGTAAAAAAAAAAAAAAATCTCTTTAAGCTGCCAGAAAAAACAAAAAAAAAAAAGATAGAAGCAAAAACAAGTGACACATAAAGTGTGATCTGTGTTGGCAGCTCCGCTCAAAACTTCCAGTGCTGTACAGAGAACACCAGAAGAAGAGACATGGGAGGAATGGGAAATTTTTCTCAGCTTTTGCAGAAATAATAATGCATCTCAAAGGACATAACGTACATTTTACCTCTCCTGTAAATTTCTCTTCCTTGTGCAATGCTGCTTCTTCTAAATACATTAGTTTAAAATCTGTGCTGCTTCTTTTGTCTGGGGAGATTTTCTCCAGAAAGCTGGAGTAGTCTTGATGATGTTTGCTGTTTGGATGAAGCATCTGATGATGATGACGATGATGATGACAGCAGCTCTGCACATCTCAGAGACCATTACACAACAGTAAAAACACAAATGTTTTTTACTGTTGCTGTAGTTTCTAACTCAAACACAGGCACATTGCCTCACTTAGCAAACATAATCACAATAATTTTTGGGGTAAAGAAAAGAAAAAAATCAATCATGGCAACTCACCTTTTATTCAAATCGAACTGCTTGTCATTCTAGTCGCACACTTTTTAAATGCAAATCTCTTTTCTTGCTGTTGTTGTCTGTGGTGAAAATGAGCAGAGATGATTGAGACGCCGCAGCCAAGTAAAACAAGCAGTTTGAGAGAGCAAACACGCAAGGAGCAACAAGAAAGCTTCCTCCTCCTCTCCCTGCCCCCCCATTGTGAGAATGCAAACTCCCGAGGAAGCGTGATGCTGCAGCTCCGTTTGCCTCTCTGACTCGGCCGTCCTCATGGCAACAACAACAACCCGGCTGTGGATGTGGAGAGCGTGCAGGGGGATTACATGTACGAGCTGCTGGACTCCCTCCAACACACGGCTCTTGGATGACAGGATGCAGGTCTGCCCGTGGCTTGGGATGTCGGTGCGACACCTGATGGAGAAGAGTCCGAGCAACAGGCACCTGAGAGCTGTCACCAACTCTAGAAAGTTTACAAAACTGATACAGATTAAAAATAGTGCTTTTGCAAATGCATTCTGGTTGATCCAAGCTTTTGGTATGGCACTACTAGTTAGTAGTACATCTGGATTAATTATGTCATTTATAATAAATCATTTTCAACACCAAATAGGTTTAATACTTTTTTGTGTGTGTGTGGCACTGAAGGTGGTGGAGTGAAGCAAAAATCTTTAAAACCTTTAAGAGAGAGAACCTCTTGGAAAAGTGGGTCCAATCTTTACACACACATAATTATTGAGGCACTTGAGTTTTCAATCAAGACCTTGTTAAATTAGAAGACATAATCTTTACTCTGGATTTAAGAAACTATGTAAATCCTGTGATATTAACTGAAGTGAAAGCACTCGGACTGCAAATCTTGAAACAGGAGAATGGCTTTAAAAATTGTGATACAGGACAGGCTGTTATTGTTTGATTCTAAACTTAATCGTACTTTATTGTTACTGGAGCTTCATTTTTGCTTTACATTAAGCATAACAAACCAAAACAAAACCAAGAAATGTGAACATAATTAGATTTAAAGTTGATTGTTGATGTCAGCAGACTTGGCGGCAGCCAGAGACAAGCAATGTTCTTTGTTTTATTTTTGTTTGTTTTTGTTGGGTTTTCTTAAGAGAAAGAAATTATGCTTTGCCCGACTTTCACATTCATATTCCAATCTGCTGAGAAGGAATGAGAGCAGTTCAGTTATTTCCTCTTAGAAAAAAATACCGATGTATTTTTTCTGCACAGACGCTTTTTTCAGTGTCTATCCAGGACATCCGTCTAGATTTTCTTTTCTTTCTTTTTTTTATGTCGCATCCACATTCTGAATATTGATACTTATATTTTTCAACTGCACAAATAAATAGCCAGACTGCAAATCTACAATGGCAAATGAAGCTTTGGTGGATTAATGAATTGAGGTCAGCAGCCAGGATGCAAGTAAATAATCCGAGAAGGGAATCGATTGAGACGAACACGACCTTCACGCTCAACAATATGCTCTGAGACAGGGAGTCAGCTTCAAGGAGAAACCAGTAGAAGCTTGTTTTTGCAAGAAATTTATATTGCATCAAGTGAAAGTTGTCTTTATTTAGTCAGGAAAAACGACTTTAGAGATGGCCACCATGCCTGCATGATGTCATCTTAATGAAGGTGTTAAGTAGATCCACCTGTCTCTTCGCTCAGCTGCAGGATCCTGAGGTGTGTTGACGCACAAACTATCTGGGATTTCTGCACAATAAGAGCTTGTGCTGAGTCAGAAACTTACCATCTGCTGCCATACCTCAGGGAACCTGCGCTCATCAGCAAATCTCTTTCCAAACCCGGATTCAGGAAGGGGGAAAGATCAGAGGTGAACTCCTGCAGCAGTCTGAGCCAAATCAAAGTTCGGCGTTGCGTAATATCATGATAGCGTTTGTTTCATTATATTTGCTTCCTGTTTGTCTAGTGTTGTGGCTGGATTTCTATGGCACTGTTGCGGACAATAAACAATGAAGTGAAGCGTATGAAAGGAGAAGTGTGTTAGAGCAAGGTAAGCTGCAGTCAAACAAAAAACCAAAAACAAAAATCTGTATTTTAAATCTGAATATATTTCTTACAACTAGTCTATACACTGGCGTTTTAAAGAACAACCTTTCATTTGTTTCTTTTCTCACTGTGACAACACAAGGAAGTTCAATGTGCTGTGAGATAAAGTATAAAAAGAGACGTTTGTGTGTCCAAATGCATGCAGAACCAGTCTTTGTTTCTGCCAACTTCAACTTTTACAGTTTTAATCTTAAATTCCATTTAAGTTTAATTGTTTTATTTTATTGTGTTTTACTCTTTGTTATTGCACGAATGATGAATATTAAAGGGTAATTTCTAATTTGTCAGACAAAGTTATGCTTTATTAATGTTGAGAGCTGATTTCACCTATCCAAAGATCATATCCTCTCGTCGTGATCATAAACACCATGTTAATATGAGTCTTTTAAAGAGAGGCTGTCAAGCTTCAGTAAATTTGGGAATTTCCTCCAATCCACACGAGATCAAAATTTGAGTCTGGCCGATTTTCAGTCGAGATGAGGTCAGGTTCATCCCACAAGCCTAATGTTTGCCAGCTTTATTCCATTTCATTGACATGTTACTAACCTAACTAAGTAAATTTCTGGAGCAGGATTTGCTTTCTTGGTTGGCACCCACTGAGTCCATGGCATTGTTAAATGCGCTCAGCTGTACTTTACTGGCAGTGACACTGATGTCCAATAAGAAATCGGGCTGCATGACTAAGCTTGGATATGGTTGGTTGTTCTGGCCTCAAGTGAAAATGTATCGTTTGCAACGGGAAGCCAAATAGCTTAAGTGAACTTTACTAACAATGGCAAGACGAATGGTCACGTGTTCGATATTATTTTTGTCGAAAATATGAGGTAACACTTTATTAGAAGAGATGTGCATAAGACTGATATGGCACTGTCCTAAATATATATAACACCTGTTGTGAACATGAATCTTAATGAATGTTTGTGATTGTTGTCATGAAGTGTCATTCAGTAAATAATGACATTTTTAATGCAAAGTTGCTTTAAGAGTTGCATTGAAAGTCCATTAAAAGTCTCAGCTTTGTATGATTTTGTAAATAATGACACTTTAATGCAAAGTTGACACTTTTAATGGATTTTTAATGTAACTTTAAAGCGACTTTGCATTAAAAATTTCATTATTTACTGAATGACACTTCATGACAACAATCATAGACATTCATAAAGACTTTTTCGTGTCCATAGCAAATATTATGTCATGTTTATGACAGTGTCATGTCAGTCTTATGATTCAAATGAACTGTTACCATATATGTAGATTGTTACAGAAAGTTTGGTTGAAGTGAAACTTCTCAGAGGATATTTCTCAAAAGGCATGTCTGGAATTTACATAAATGTTTTTTTTATTATTATTATTATTATTATATATGCAGGAAATCTTTTTTTATCCATTTAACTCTCCAAAAACACACACACAATTCAAATGCACCGTTAAACCTAATGGTCCAAAGTGACTGGATCCAAACCACTAACTGTATTTCTTCTTTTTTTACGTCAGCGTACAGTATCAGAGCATGAGTCAGTGTGCCAGTAAACAGCACAGCTTTAAAACTACTGGTTTCCTCTGAATTTCATTCCTTAACTTCTGCTTTCTCAAGACTTCGGTTTGATTTGCGTGATGATTTGCAATACCTTCATGTTTCTCAGCTGCAGCAGTCATACTGGTTATATTGGGCCAAAAGCAGCTGGTAGTAAATGAGATTCACATGACGAGCCACAGAGCCGATGTAACAGGAAACAAGACTTCTCCTTTAACGGAGAGTCTGTCTGCTGGGTGTCATTTCTTCCTGGGACGTTAGTAACTCAAGGATCGATCCCGTCGAGGTATGTGCAACCCTGGTTTTGTGTTTGGGGCGATAAAGAGACGAGCTGCTTGGTAAATATAGCGAAATAAAATTATTATGCAATGATAGGATTGCTAGGAAAGTAGCCTGGACATGCTAGTGAAACCTGTTTTAACTTCCCCTTTGTGAGCAGATGTAAAAATACACACTTTATTGTCATTTGCAGAAATATTTCACAGACCTCCTTTACTCTCATATGCTCTTGTGCACCAGCACTAGTGATTGATTAATTTTACCTGAGATGCTCCATTTTCAGATGCTGAATTGTTTATTGGCTTTCTGTCTCAGGTTAATTAAAGTTATGCAAAAAAACTGTTTAAATCCAGACACACGAGAATAATTTTTAAATACATTGATGTAACTGTTGTGAAAAACTGAGCATCATTAATCTGGAACCATGTATTTCAAAAGTCTGCACTCCCAGGTTTTGTGATAATAAAATAGGACTGTGATGCATTATTTCAAAGCCTTTTCCATGTTTAGTGTGAAATTCGTTCTGCAAATTTCAAAGAAAATAAAAAAAATAAGTCGTCGAGAAACTATGTGTTTGCACAAGTGAGCACAAACTTAGTTAACACTTCACCCCATTTGTTTATTGTAGTGAATCTGACTGACCTAAAATAACATTTGGCTATTTCTATTTGCTAAATTCAAGATTAAAAAGGTAGATTTTTTTTTTGTTACTTTTTACAAAAGTTCACATCAGTTTCATTAGCTGCATTTTAAAACGATGACATGGGTCAAACTTTTTGATGGTTCTTTCACAAGCGACTCCACCTTCTGCACTCCTTCTCCTCTTTCAAACTAATGTGGCAGCATAGTAAGAGTTATCGTTCATTTGGAGGACCGCCTTGTGCGAAATCCTTCACTTCATGGCTGATGTCCTAACATGAACCTTCAGTATTTGGTATATTGACTTTTGAGGTGTTGTCTTGAAATGCATTCACATGGGAGCCCACATTTAACTAAAACGACATGACTTGCTGTAACAGATGATTAGAAACCTATGAAGTATTCACCCGGGGTTCCCCAAGTTGTCTTATTTAAGTTTTTAAAAATCCCTCATCTCAATATTCTGACAAATAATTTTCTTAATCCTTGTTTATTCAGACTAAAAAACAAGATTAGTTTAATTTAATTCTTAACAAGAAGAAAAGTTTTACATGTATATTAATAAACAACTTTAGAAAAAATGAAGTGACTGCTGATGAAATGAAAACCTCCAGGTTATTCCGCCAAATGTTTATTTCTGAACTGAGTTAAAACATTAATATTGTTGTTCTAAATGAATGTCAACTTGTTTTCTTTGCATTATTTCAGGTCTGAAAGCACTGTGTCTTTTTTGTTATTTTGACCATTTCTCATTTTCTACAAATAAATACAAAATTTTTGCTTTGAATTTTAGAGACATTTTGTCAGTAGTTCATAGAATAAAATAACAATGTTTATTTTACTCAAACATGTATCTATAAAAAGTAATATCAGAGAAACTGATCATTTTAAGTGGTGTCTTAATTATTTTCAGAGCTGTAAATATTGAAAGTTGGCTACAGTTGTACATATTATTGTCAAAATCTGTAATTCTGCGACACAGTGACAATTCCTTTTCAGGTTAAGAACATAAAATTAGTAGGTAAATTAAGAGAAATCTTCTCACCAATACTGACAACACAGTTAATATCTGAGTCATAATGAGGTCCTAATATTAAGTTTAAAATCAGTCAAATAATTCCCCAGCTATAAGACCGAGATGACACCTGACTGTGTGAAATGTTTGTTTGTTTGTTTGTGATTTTCTTCTAGGATGCATGTCTGGTTGAGTGCAGTTTTGCTTCTGGCAGCTGTGATCCTCTGCTGCTCTTCATCGGCCACAAACAGATTGTGGGACGACTGGAGAACTCAACATGGCAAAGCTTATGACAATCAAGTATGAGTTAGAAAGAAAAGAATTTTAAAATATTCAATATATTTCTTGAACAAATGTGCAAACGTGTGTGATGCGACCATTTCAGACTGAGCTGAGCTTCAGGAGAACAGTGTGGGAGAAAAACCTGCTGTTGTTGCTAAGACACAATCAGGAAGCTTCAGCAGGAAAACACAGCTTCACTCTGGGACTGAATCATCTCGCTGACATGGTACGGACGAGGGTTTGGTGGCGGGTCCCGCCCGTCTGCCTTTCTGAGGCCTAATAAAGCAGAAGAACAGTGATCTATACAAAGGTGGCAAAACAAATAAGAAATAGTCAGAAAAAAATAGTAAAACTCAGCAATAATTAATACCTAACCAAAAGTCTGCTTTTTCAAGACTTAAACAGCATCTAAGCCATCAACCTTCACAACCCTTAGAGCTTTTTTTTATTTGCTAAAAAGAAATTGCTTAGAGGCAGAAAAGAAGCATGACTGTTTCAAGCAAAGTAACTTGTTTTATAGTAAATTTGTTTGGATTTTTCTTTTTAAATAAAGTAAACCATTTCATTTTTGTATTTAAAAGTTTCAGTTACATAATACAGAAAAGCATACAGACTGAAAACTTTATAAATAATATTCCTAACACCTATTGTCACTCTTAGTGGAAAAGTTGTGCATATATTGCATACAAATCCAATCAGAAGGAGGCTAAAACAGGCACAATATGAGCCTATTAGTGTGCAAAAAACACACTCCATAAAAAGGAAAAAGTAGATTTTTTTTTTCCACCAATAAAATGAAAAATGAAAAATCATAAACAGATATTAAATTATAAAGATGAAGAACCTGAAAATGCAGGGTGTTTTTTAAAGGATATCGCAAGGTGGTTTTTATTTGCCTGGGCAGCCTGAGCAGAAATGCCTGGATGGGTGTAGCATGTCAACGCTCTGCAGGACTCTGGCTCCAATGTTTGGGACGCTCACACAAGCTTTTGGCTCGCTGTCAGAGGACAGAGCACTGCAGTTGCATCGGAAAGTGCCATCACTGTTCAGTAATATCCATGAATAACAGAAGACAGAGTGCAGGATGATATTGAAAAATACAGCCAAAAAACAGAGTAGAGGCGACTTGGACTCTGTTTAGAAATGGGATTGATTTCAATCTTCTTCTTATCAACACACTGAACACTTTTCTGAACAAAAGGACATTTTATTAAACTCAAAACAAGAAGCACTGGTCACACTGGTGTGGCACAAGTTAGTGACATTTCAACCAGCAGTGGAAATGCTCTCCTGAATATGCATTTGGGATTTGGTAAAATAACGTACCAAATCCCAAATCTTCAGTGAAACCGGGCCCAAGTCATTCTTCCAAAGAAGCTCCTGCATGGGCGGCATAAACACGCAACACACACAATCACAATGGACTGTTTCACAAACAGTACAGCGAAAAATACTCCATCTTGAATGGCATCAAAGTCAGAAAATAATTTTTAAACCTTCTTCCATCTGCATGTTTTTAATATCTATAAACATAAAACTCAATTTAAGCTGTACAAACTTTTACAAAGACTTTTAATTTGATGTAGGATTTGTTACTTACTTTCCGATCCACCCGTTGTCCCCTGAGTTTGATTTCCTGATTATTTTAACAAACACTATTCTTGTGCTTTGTGTTGTGTTTCTGCTTTAAGACAGCGGAGGAGATTAATGAGAGGCTGAACGGTTTGAAGGTGGAGGAGCCTCTCGATCTCAGGAATGACACGTTCAGAGACACAAATGAGTCATCGCTTCCTACAAGTGTTGACTGGAGGACAAGCGGACTGGTCGGTCCCATCAGAAACCAGGTACTGAATGAGCTGCCGAAGGGAGACCAGCAAAACCCGGAAGAAAACAGAAGCTCTGAATGTGTTTTCTTATTATTTTTTCAGGGCTTGTGTGGCTCATGCTGGGCCTTCAGTGCTCTGGGAGCTCTAGAGGGGCAGATGAAGAAGCGAACGGGCGTCCTCGTGATGCTGAGTCCACAGAACCTGGTGGACTGCAGCGCTAATGAGGGAAACCTCGGCTGCAGGGGAGGGTACATCACCAAGGCCTTCAGCTACATCATTCACAACGGAGGCGTCGACTCAGAGAGCTCATACCCCTACGAACATAAGGTCAACCTCTGAATGTTGACAGACCTTTTCTTTCTTTCTTCTTCTTATTTTTAATTTATTATACTCATCAAAAATAAAACATCCTAATGTCCTTTTTTGACTAATGAGTCACGTAGTGTCGAGTTAATCTTCAAGACAAAGATCATAAACTGAACAGAGAGCTATGATAACAGCTTGAATGATAAAATTTTCTGCACTTCTACATTTTCCATCTTGTTTGCAGAATGAAAAATGCCGCTACTCGCTCCGAGGCAAGGCGGCTCACTGCTCCAACTTTCACGTCCTTCCACGGGGGAACGAGTTGGCTCTGCAGGATGCAGTGGCATCAGTGGGACCAGTTGCCGTGGCTGTGAACGCCATGCTGCCGTCTTTCCATATGTACAAAGGAGGTGAGGATGCTGATGGCTCTGAAATCAGGGCGTTTGCCAGAGCTTGCATTTGCAAATTAAATCAGATTTATGATGAAATGTTTAGAATAAATTTCACAGATAAAACTGCAAAATAATGTGCAAGTTTTCCTAATTTATAGTTTGAAGGTGAAAATCATATAGTTGTGAAAATTATTGATTTTGTTGGTATCTTCCTCCCATATGTCCACCCCTGGTAAAACTGATTAAAAGAAATATTTTTCTCCTACAACATTTCACCAGGCTGTGGAGTACAGAGATGGATCTTTTACTTTTCTTCTGAGTGAAATCTATGTGGTTCCTCTATTAAGCTCTTCTTTTCAGCTCACACAGGATGTAGGTTTGTGGACTGGGAAGTTCTTGGAAAAGGGGTTCATTTTATGTTTGGTGAACCATTTCTGTGTTCATTTAACCAAATGATTTTAGACATCCAGCTGACAGACCCATTGCCCATCCATTTTAAGAGGTGAACATTTTTGATTTAAAATGATCTTGTGTTGCTGAGTTTGTGATGCCATGGGCCCTAAAATGGTTCCAGAAGCATTTTGGACTGGCCCACAGCATCACAGAACCTCCACCATGTCTTATGTTCGTCCTTTGTTTTACGCCAAACACACCTTGTGTGTTTGCTGCTGAAATGCTCACCTTTAATCTGATCTGAAAGTCCAAGTTTTGGTTTGCAAACTTCACATGTTTGTATTTGTGATGGTAGGACAGAATTTTTATTTTTTTTTTTTTTTTTGCTGTATTAAAAAGTTACCATATTCATAACTGTTTCAGTTCCTGTTGCTAAATAAATTATTCTTGCAGGTTTATACAACGAGCCTGACTGTAACCCAAAGCTCATCAATCACGCTGTGTTGGTTGTGGGCTACGGCACAGACAGAGGACAGGACTACTGGCTGGTGAAAAACAGGTAGGGGGGTTGTGACACTTACGCTTTTTTAGCATTTGTTCTTTAATAAAATTATTAAATGTGATATTTCTGTGGTTTCAGCTGGGGAACGGCTTGGGGAGAAAGTGGATTTATCCGGATTGCCAGGAACAAGAAAAATCTCTGCGGTATTGCGACATTAGCAGTCTACCCAACGCTGTGAAGTCAACTGAGATTTATTCTGTTTTAATTTTATATTGCTGTTTTTTTTTTTAAAGTACACTGTGCTGTCAGAGCACGACAGAATCTACTAACAACACTGTTGGTTAAAAAGGTTCTGGAAGCCAATATAATATAGTTTTAAAGGATTCTGTTCTACTCGATGCTGCAGGTGGGAGCATTGGGTTCAAATCCTGCGCTGGGATCTTTCTCTTGGTGGTTTGCATGTTTTTCCTCTACATGTGTCGGTTTTCTTTATGTATTCTAACTTCCTTCCACGTTAAAGGAAAAACATGTTATGTTAATTGGTCTTTCTAAATTAAGGTACGAGTACTTGTGTGTATTTGTGATGAACTGGTGACTTGTCCAGGGTGTATCTTGCCCACCAGCTCCCCGCAGCCCTGCAAGGACCAGTGGGTGTAGACAATGAGTGGATGTTAGCTTTACATCTAAACTGCTAAAATGCTCTGCAGATGGAACAGAAACATATTCTATTATAAAATTAATATCTGGACTCTATAAAACTGGACCATCAAACTTTACAGATTTGTTTTTACTTTTTCCAAACCCAAATTTTTGCTGCTAACACTTGTTATGTATCAGGAATGACAATTTTTCCAACACATGGCTATTTCTAAGAACAGATAAAATACTACAAAAGGTTGAGAGCAAATTCTTGAGTTTTTGAGGAATGTTTTTGTTTTTTTTGTCAAATTATTCTGCATACATGGAACTCACAAAAACGAGTCCCTACTGACAAGAAACTTCCCTGTTCGTCTTTATTTATACAAACCCATCAGTTTAGATCTAGACTGCGATGTAATTTATAGACATTTCATCTAAAACACAAACACAGATAAAATCTGTGTTTGACTTCACATTACTGTGAAGTCAAAAGAAAAGAATACATTGTTTTTAAAAGATTCTGTATGAATAAAACTCTGAAAAGTGTACTTCCCATTTGCGTTGAGTCGTTTCTCTGCCTCCCTGCTCCGCCGTGCCTTCAGAGGGGTTTCAACGATGACCACCAGCATGATAATTTTGACCCTTTTCCTAAACATGACTTTAAGTATATGGTATAATCCCTGCTCAGTAAATCCTCTTTTTACTGGTAGGGTTGTGCTTAAAGAGGAATTAAGAGTACTTGGGGACTGGTGCAGAAGGCAGGACCTTAAATCCTTTAACAAACTACGAGCTAAACACAAACATTAAAATCTGAAACTGTGTGCAAAAATGATGGGTTTCATCAAACAGATGAGACACATCTATTAATGCTTAAATGTCTGACAAAGGTCACGAACATCTTTTCTTTTGAATACATTCAAGACGTCCATCCCTTTCAGTAGATTAAAAACATGATGGTCAGGTAAATTATTTAGTGTTCGGAACAGACAAAATTAGCCTGACATTCTTCTTTTAAAAACTGTGTGCTAATTTAATGCAAAAAAAAAACAAAAAAAAAAACGTTTTTTTGTTACATTTTTGGTTCTCAGTGCAAATAGCATTGATGAGAAAAACTTTCTAAAACATTTTTCAAAGGTGAAGAGATTTTTTAAAAATACTCACAAGGGAATTGACGTAGCAGTATAAGCTGATCTAGTTTTTGCAGGTATTTCCTGCAAAAATAACGTGATACATTTTCTAAGTAAAAAAGAAATGCTTGTGTGTTGCTGAACCTGGTTACCTCCTCCTATTTTAACTCGATAAATAAAAACCAGATCTGTCTCCATCGTGGGCGGTGACTGAGAACTCGCTCACCATCTCCTCCTCCAACTCTCTGAGGTTGCATTCCTTTCAGAAGTGAATCTTAAAAGGATTCAGTAATAAAACTGTGTGGGTTATTTAAAGGCAGCTGTAACAGGTGCCTTTTTAATTAATCTTTTTCTAGATTTCCAAAACTACATACATTTCTTGCATTATTATTCCCTGCCTTCTGTCGACTGGAAAATAAGGTTTAGTTTTGATGAAACTGACACATTATGGCAGGAAAACACAAACCAATCTGTGCTGCAAATAAAGTGACAGACACAAACATATATGAGTTTTAGGTTCACTGGAGCTAGTGTGTCTTTTTTTCACCCAAAGTTGTGTATAAAAAACTAAATTAAAAAAGAGCTAATGGATGAAAATAGAGCTCCTTCAAGCACAGAAAAACCTTCCTCCATCTCATGTTCCTCGGTGGATGATCTGGGATGCATTCACAGCTTGTTTTTGCTGCCACCAAGTGGACAAAAAACGCCTAACAACTAACGCATGATTATTTGCAGGTGTGAAGCAAGCGTGGCGATAAATACATGCTGATTAAGCCTAGAAAAGAGTCTGGTTTCTCCCCTTGGCAACTACACTGGTCAGAGATGGTTTAGTGGTATGAAGTGAGACTTTTAAATTAATTTGCTTTATGAATTATACATGCACATTCTCTACAATTTATGAAGTGTCTAATGTCCTCTGGTTTATTGTTTGTTTTATTCCAAATTGTCTGAGCAGCATAATTTAACTTTTATTGCAGAATCCTTATACCTGCTCCTTCTTCAGGTCTTGACATGTTTCAGAGGCTGATTTTTACAGTGCTTTGTGGCGTCACATTGACCTCTACAAAGTCACATTTGCACCAGCACTGGGAGCTGTGGAAGAGGACCCATAACAAGCTGTAAGCTCATCAGGTAACAGAAGTGTCCAGTCTGAGCAAACTATGACCGCATTCTGTTTTCCACAGATTTTTACCACCATTTGTTGGAGGTTGAGGAGTTTGGTCGCAGATGGTTATGGGAACAGAATCTGGAAATGATAAATGTCCATAAGCCAAGGGAGACTTCCCTTGGCTTGCACACCTATGAGCTGGGAATGAACCACCTGGGGGACCTAGTGAGTCTTTAGGAAAAAAGAGTTGATGAACTGGGAGTCTCTAACCTTATTTGCGATAATTACTGTTGATGTCAAATCCCTTTTCAGACCATTGAGAGATCACGTCATCTCTCATAGGAACCGTTATACCATCTGAGCTGGAGCGGGTTCCTTATAGAGTCCTCAAGGTCAACAAACCTCTGCCAGCTTCACTGGATTGTAGAGTGAATACTACAATCCAGTAACAATCCAGTGACATCAGTAAAATCGTAGGTGAGCTCATATTTAAAAGTACAAACCCTGAAAATGTTTTCTAGTAACACTGTACTGTTTTTAGGGTGCTTGTGGTTCTTGCTGGGCATTTAGTTCAGTTGGTGCTCTGCAGGGTCAACTAAAGAAGACTACAGGCATCTTGATGTCCCTCAGTGCTCAGAATCTTGTGGACTGTTCTTCAAAATATGGCAACTATGGCTGCAGAGGCGGATTCATGACAAATTCCTTCCAGTATGTCACCAACAACAAAGGTATTAGCTCTGATGCTGCGTATCCCTACATTGGTTGAGTGAATGACAACTTTTTTTTATGGCCTTGTGGTTAGGAACATCCATTAGGACTCTGCGTAACTCTTTCAGTGAGGCCAATGCAAGTACGACCCAACTTATCGGGCAGCTAACTGCTCAGGGTATGGCTTCTTGCCAAAAGGTGATGAGTTTGCCTTGAAGGTGGCCCTTCAAAATGGCTCGTAACAGAAACAACCAGTGTGGCGTCGCCCTCTATGCACGTTTTCCCATTATGTGACCAATAAATTTTATGAAGATTTTCTTTTTGAGTTGGCAGCTTTGGGTCTTGAAGTAGTCCTATAAGCACAAGTCGGCATAAAATATTTTCTATAGCACTTTATTCCAAAATGAATCATTCCTGAAGTGCTGTGCTTTGATAAAGCATTTGTTTTGTGGCATTAAATTCTACAAGTTCAAATTGACACATGATCAAATCTAGAGGTTGCAGGCTTGTTTTTTTTATTTTGTAATTGCCATTGATTAACCTACAGTTATAGACATGTCAACAATTTTAAATGAAATGCAAAAAGTTTTGGAAACCAATTTAAAGGTGTTAGAAAATTAAATGCATTGCCATTTGTGTTTCAGAATTTTAAAGGGGACGGGGGGAAACATTAAAGCTAAAGAATGGAGACGGCTCTTTCGGGAGACGGCCCAAAAAAGGCTACCTCTATTGCATTAAACTTTTGCCCCAATAATCTCAAACCAATCTTGGCAGCTGTGCTAAACTGTTTGCTTTGGTTAAAAGCTTGTTTGTTCCCAAAAGATCCAATTTTTATATTAAGATTTGATTTGTGTGGCAACTTGAACAGAGGATGAGGAAGCTGGTTTTGGGCAATCAAAATCTTTTGTATTGTGGTTCATAGGGAGATCTTAAATGTATCCTAATGTACCAGATGTAATGGCTATGAAAATGTTCTACCAATTGCCAGAGCTTGCTATCACACATTCCTGCATAGGCTTATAACTTCCAATTAAAGTTTGTCATTTCAGTGTTCAGGTCAAAATGTGAGGAAAGGAAGCAGGTTTTGTACAACTTCAATTCCTGTCATGTCTCTAAAGTGTCACTTTTCATGCAGTCCTCCAAATAAGTGCATGTGTATTGAAAGAAGTACAGCATTGCCATCTTTTATTATAATCAAATGGTTGTCTGGGCATTAAATGCCATGATGAGTATTCAGCTGAATCATAAAATGGCTCATCTTGAGGTGACGCAATCATCAAGAATAGCATTTTAATATTTGTGATACTGGCTCATTGCAATATTTGATACACAGATCAAATAAAACCTGTGGCTTCATGCAGCTTTTTTTTTAATTTTTTTTTAAGGATCAACTTCTATGTGCAATAGTGTTACAATCATAGGTGATGCTAGAGTTTCTTCTCCCCACTGGCCAATAGGGTGATTTAATGCAATTCCTGTGGAAATATTCTATAAGTTCAAAAGAAATTTCAAACTGAATTTAGACTTAAATGTATCAAACTTACCTTTAAATGCAATGCAAGACATTCATGTTTTATTTTTTTTTTTTTTTATTTTCATTATAATTTTCCTCAAAGAACTGGATAACTGGCACAAATGTGCAAAACCCAGCATAATGGACAAGTCTCACAGAAAATACATACAGCACCTTTTCAGCATCACCAAAATAATCTCAATATCCATGATAATAAATACTATATTTACCAAGATTTTCAGTCTTCATTTACAAAACACAAAGACAACACATAATAGATTTTGTTTTCATATTTAACTTTTTAGAATTGTTTCCTTGATCTTTTTTTTTGTTTTTTTTTTTCACGAAGTCCATACTTTTACATAGAAACATTTACAGTTTCCACACACGATACACTGAATTTTGAAGTGAACTTACATTTAGAGAAGAACTTTTATTAGTTAAACAGATCAGAGTCAAACTGAATAAAATACAAATGTAAACTCTTTTTATCCCACATAAAATGAAGGATTCTCGTTGTTCTCTGCAAATGAGTGTTATTCCGGGATGGATTTATTTTTTTTTTTTTGGTAAACAAGTCTTTCAGAACCCATTTGAATGTTCATATGGGTTGACCAGACACATATCATGCCATGAAAACACCTTTAACAGACCACCATAATCATGGGAAGTAATTCTGGTGTCTATATGCTGCCATAAAACTCAAACCAGAAATAAGTTTTTCATTTGTACATGTACAGATTTTACAGATCGCAACAGTTACATTTTGGACAGGAGCTCAAACTTTAACAGGAAACTTTTTAATAAGTCATGGCCTTTCTTTTTGCTTACCTGTCCTCTTTCATAACTCAAACAAGTAGGTTCATGTGACGTTTAACTTTTCGTACATAATTTATGCATATTTTTGGCTCCCGTTACTATTGCCTCTTCCCGGCCTTCCCTATCTTGTATATCTGACAAGATTGACGTGTTTCAAGCAGCATCATCCTCAGATATTTATTAATAAACTGCATGAGTGTATTGAGGTAACTTGGGTCCAAGGAGCACAGTTACCATTGACTGTCATGTCACATAATCAAGTTCGACCAATGTTGACCCCAGTTTGATAAAGAACAATCATTGCAAGCAACATATCTATGTCATCATACAACAAAAACACTGCTTCTCTTGCTTTAGACAAAAACAGCTGGCATACAGGACATCCAAGAGATTAGACAATACGATACAAACATGCGTCAAGATCAGCTGGATGCAGAAATCTGACGAGTAAAAAAGTTATTTTTGTGGATTTTAGCAGAGGTGGGACCAAGTCACTGTTTTGCAAGCCTCAAGTAAGTCTCAGGTCTTTGTCCTTAAGTCCGAGTCAAGTCTCAAAGTAAAGACAGTCAAGACAGTCAAGTCAAGACTCAAGTTGGGAGCTTGGCATTTCAAGTCCTTTCGAGTCGTTTTTTTTTAAACAATGTTCCAATTATGCTAAATGTAAATAACAGACCATGGGTACGTTTTAAAATCAAACACACAATGCACTCATTGCAAATAAAGCACAGTGGTTTTGAATTTGGATGTGATGGTAAAATAAATATCCGTCAGTCCAAGTGGGGTTAAATCTACAGGCAATTTCACATCTCGGTATTGATAAAAACATGTTGCGTGAATCAAACTTGCCAGAATCACTAACCCAGACACAAAATAACGTGCAACATTGTCATCCAGAAACACCCAGAACTACCCCACAGCATAACATTCTGGATCCTTGTACAATTTTTTTTACTTTTACAGCATTTTCTGAAGGATAGCAAAATTCCTGGGTTTCGATTTGTTTTCTAGCAAAATTATACCACTAGGAAATTATATCTCTTGGAGATGGTATTTCAACGACCATCACGCCGCCATTTGAAGAGTTTTAACTGAAAAAACAGCAGACTTGGTGCACTGACTGCAGTAAACACTCCATTTATTGTCAATAATTTCCCAACATAGCTATCTTCAAATACATCCATACCTGTCGAATATGGGAAATGTCTGTCAGAGGAGGGGGGGAGTAAAACTAACATAAGAGCCGTGAGGGGGGGAAATGCTGATATAGGAGCAGGGTGGGAAAGGAGCATAAGAAACCATATTTTCCCTAAAAGTTGTATCTCCATTTTAGATCCTGGTCCTGCAAGTTTTGCATGTTTCACTCTATTTTTAGTTGGATATTTTATGATTGATGTACCCAAGAGAAGTCACTCACAGGAGCACATCTGCTTTGAGTGTTTTTTCTGGGGGTTTTTCCCTGTTATTTTGAAATCCTGTTAATTTGATTGGTTGTGCTGCAGCTACGCACACATACATACGGCGTGTGGAAGAACAGAGGGACGGTCTGCGCCTGTTAATACAGGATGAGTGAAATGAATTAATGGGATCACTTTATAAATAATGTGTTAAGCTTTTGACTTGAGTAAAATGTCAAGTACCAAGTCAATGGTGTGAAAGTCAAATCCTAATCTTTGAGCATTTTTTCAAGTCAAGTCTCGATTTTAATGAGTCGAGTCCAAGTCATGTGACTAAAGTCCCCACCTCTGGATTTTAGTCACGCTGTTGCCTTGTTTAATCAGTCAGGTCAGGTCTCTGAGTTTGGCTTCATTAAGGCCTTTTCGAAGACATTAAAATCTATACTGACAAAAAATCGAATTAACTAAACTTATGAACCATCATGTTTAGTGATTTTGTTTTTCATTCAGTCGGTTTCTATTGAAATAAGCTCCAATATTTGATTCAATAAACAGCTAGCTTCACTTAGCATTGTGGTTGTAAAAAAAAAAAAAAAAAAATGTTTTAACTGAAGTTTGTAGTAAAAGCAGTTTTTATGGGAGGTACAAAAGATAAAAAAGAAATCAATAAATTGATCATGAACATACTCGACCTTTTAAGAAATAACTCATGTCATTTGTATCTGCTGCTTTCACAACTTGCTATATTAGCTAACTATGCTACATGGCTAACGCTAGTTGCACATGAACTAGCAACAGTTTTTGTTCATATGTGAAAGAATAAATGTAGTTGTATAAAGTTACTGTACGTCTGACGGCCTAGCACTTGCAGTGCTAATATGTTTGCACCACATTTACTATGCTAAGCTATGCTAACAGAAGTCAATAGCGGTCTGACTTTGGAATGACATAAAAAATAACAAGTCTGTAGTGTTTATAAGTTTATATTGTGCAGTTATTTCCTTTACTTTAAGCCCTAATCTTTTAAAACGTATTCTTGTGTTGTGTTTCAAAGATTATTTAGGTTTTGGGCAAGTCCACTTCGCCAATGGAAAAAAAAGTATAAGCTACTGTTAAGTACTTTTATATCAATAATATATTAATACAACTATAAATAGAAAAAAATAGAGGAATTTAAAAACAAATTAATGAATTACATTTTTCTCTTTACTTTAAAAAATATGTGTAGTACTAAACAATTATGTGAAAGTAATTATCTTTATTCGTAATAAGAATTGTCTCCTACTTGTTAACTTATTCTTTTAGAAATTTATCTCCTCTGTCTTTTGCAGATTTAATTTTATGCCGCCCGCAACTATAAAATAACAGTACGCTACTAGTAAACACATGTACACAATTTAGAGGATGAGTTAAGGTCAAAATCTCACACTCACTGATTGTCAGCACACATGATGATGTAAAACTGCAGACAAACGACACCAAGAATCGGTAATAAGTACAATACGCTTTGTAATTTGGAGAGCGGTGCAGTGAGCGAAAATTTTTCAGTAAAAAATTTATACGGTGAGGAATGACTGAACAGGAGCCCTTAAAATTAACACATCTTCCCTATGTGCTTTACTGCCTGTTTTTTCGTTTTGGTCCCATTTGTTTAATGAAGTTAAAACTTGATAAGGAAGGACTTGATCTGATCCCAAGTAGAAACTGCTGCAGTTTTCTGTCTGTCTGTCATGTGCCATGCTCTGCACCATGTGCTCAAACATGACCAAACAGCTTTCCATGCCAAAGAAAGAGCTGTGCATGAAGCAGCAGCAATACTAGTCATTGAATTGTGAGGTTTGAAGCAGCACATCCTGGACTGGTGTGCTCGTAAGTGGAATCCTCAATAAATTTGGGGTTCTGTTTTACTGGAATTTAAAGCTGCAGTTTTATTTACAGTTTTAGAACTAATTTTAATCATTTTTAATATATAACAGTGTGTCTTGGTATCTGCAAATCACTCACTGACCTCAAGGACAAAAAAAAATCAGATTGGGGAATTATGAACACAATAAGAAACAAAACAACTTTAGAGTAAAACTACCTAGACTTGTTTAAGGTCTGGGATTTCCTCCTGACTCTGAGGACATAAGATGACTGAGAGAGTTGTGTTGAGTCTATATGACTACAATAAATCAAAATATGAAAACATTCTGCTGACATAAAAACAAGCAGCTAATTGGATCGATGTACATTAACCTCTCTGTGAAGCTAACTCCAAAAACTGATTTTCACCTAAAACAAACATTTCAACCTCGCAGTTTTTCCATCCACAAAAGCTCAAACAGCTCAAAAAGCTCCCTTAAAACACACATTTAATGCAGACAAAAAGCACACTATGTTCTCCTCTCACACATAAACATTTGACCAAAATCCATCCCTCTCACCCATGAACATCCACAAACTGTCACACAACAAGGAGGGTAAACATCGGCTTGACACTGAGGAACCAGATCTAAGAATCCTGTGAAATGCATCTCTGTCTGTCTGAGGAAGTCAGTTTTACTGAAACGTTTTGGTGGGTTTTGGTGGGTAATCCCTGCTCCCAGTGGGTCTGGCAGTGATGAACTGAACTACTTTGACAACAGTAAAATAAGTAACAGCTCTGTAAACCAGTCATGGAGATTAAGACACACTAGTAAAGGAGAACGCTGCAATTTTATCCTTCCACCAACAAATGCTTCTTCTTTTCAGTATTTTCTGCCATTCCACTGTGACTGTATCTTAGTACAAACACATATTCAACCACCTTTGTAGGATTAGACTTTTGTAATTCCTGTCAGAGTAGCTGGAAATAAGCCACAGGTATTGAGATTTTGTGCAGGTTTATAAAAAAAAAAAAAAAAAAAAAAAAAAAAATTTCTCTTCTTTAATACCTGACATTGAACGATGCAATCCACATTTCATAGGATTCTGGGCTTACAATAGGGGGGCAGGCACTCTCTGCTGTTGCTGTGAAACAAACGGGCAGCGCTGAAGCTCTCTGGGATGTTCAGGCCTGTCACTCTCTCCCTCCGGCCGAACTCTGCTGCCTGCTGCTGGTCGTCTGCCTTACTGCAACACCTGGCCTCTCGTCTCAGGCAGCTTTGTCGCGAGGAAACTGCCGGCGGCGAGTGCTCCGCCGGCGAACAGGATGGGCACGGCCTTAGTGATGCCCACGAACGACTGGAAGATGCTGATGCCCAGAACAGCTGCCAGTTTGCAGAGGGCGTTCAGGAAACCGAACGCTGTGGTCCTGAAGACAAGAACAGAGAGCAGCTACCAGTTCCAAAATGTAGAATACTTTAACATAAAGTTTTGTGCAAAAGTCCTAAATCATTCCTCTTTTGAGTAGGAATGCTTTCTTGTCTTCTCCTCAAAAAGCTTTCCTTAGGCTTTCTGAAGGTCATTTGACAATTTCTTCTTTCTTTTTTTTTTTTTTTTTTTGTAGGTGACTTAATGCTTTTTTCCCATTTCCAGTCCAGTAGGAATATATATTTTTTAATACATCCATTACTTCTGATCTCTGACTCATTCAGCCATAAAAAGGCTCTGACACTGAAGTCCTGAACCAGTGACGTTTGTACACATGGCAGAAAATGCTCATTTTTTTCATGTAACCACAAACTTTGATGTATTTTACTGAAACTGTGTGTACAGAGCAACACAAAGTATTGCATAATTATAAATTGATAAACTATTTTGATTTTTTTTTTTTTTTTTTTTTTTTTTTTACACAAGTAAAATTCTGAAAAGTGTGGCATACATTTAGATTTAGCCCTATTTACTAAGGTGACTTAAATTTTGTATAACATTTGTAATCTTTAAATATTTGATGTAAATGATCTAGATTATTTAGTTTCTTCAATTCTCTGCTGTTTTTTATTTAGTTGTTTTTAAAATCTATTACTCTAATATTTTGTAACCATTATGTCCCTTGTTTTATGTTTTATTGGGTTTTATATTTATTGACGATTGCAGTGGAAACAAGATCTTTTGTGTCTTTTCAATATTACTGTCACAAAGATGTAATTTGGTTCCATTTTGTATAGCTGAATCAATTTTTAAAAAAACAAAGAAAACAATAAAAACAGAATTTTTGAAAGATATTTGGTTGTCAAAAAACCAGGCTAACTATTAATGAAGACCACTTCGAGCAATTAAAACACCAGTAAAGGAGTTTGGTGTCACAATGATGTCGCATAAAAATCTGTTAAAACTTGTTAGATGTTAAAACATTTACCAAACATCGTTTTAGAATCATAAACTACTCGTTTTAAATCTAAAAAACAACAACAACAAAAAAGATTTCGAGGTGATCATTTAAAGCAAATAAATAGTTTTCACTTCTGGCACCTCAGTCAGAGGGGTTTCCATAGTTACCGATCTGCGCTGCTGTTGTGCTACCTTTTATCTGACGGGTACAGCTCCACCGTTATCACATCCAGGGCGTTCCACGAGGCGATGCTGATACCACCAAACAGACACAAGAGGGCGATCATCCCCGACTCGCTGTTGCCGAATATCAAGAAGAAGCAGCTGACACAGGATATGACGCTAGATCCCGCTGGGGAAGAACAAAAAAAAACAACAAAAAAAACAAAAAAAAAACAGAACCTTTAAATACATTTTGCAGTCATACCAAATGTCGACGTTCAAACTCGATTGCGTTTTCCTACCCAGCATCCTCAAGCGGCCGATTTTGTCCATCAAAAGCGCAGACACAATGTTCCCGGGGAGCACAGCTAGCGTACCAAGAAAGTTGACAAAGTATATCATGTAGGCGTTGTTGAAGTCGTCGCTGAAGTCCAGCATGCAGCCCTCTTTGTTGTGGAGGAACGTGCTGTTGATCAGCTTGGAGTTGATAAGCCTGTACTTGAACAAATCTGAGGAGAGAAACAAGTCGCATAATCTTCCCCACAGAGGACTGCAACTTCAGAGATTCAGGTCTAAGGTTAAAAAAAAAAAAAAAAAGAACGGCTTTTAAAATGTTGCAAAAATGAACGGTGGTGCACTCCCTATCACATTTGTTTAGTACGGCAAGCAGTAATTTGCATTTCATTTTAAAAAATGGGAATGACTGATTTGTTTTTTTGACCTTAGATGAGACAATAAACTGCCTGTCGTTGCTTAGACAGAAACTGTTTTAAGGTTTAGAGTTCAAATGTAGGTTTTTATGGTGCTTTTAACTGAAGTCAGCATCTAACCTGAAGCAGACGTCTCTCTCAACTGATTGGATGAAAATCAGAAATCGAGCTCCATTTTCAAGTCTTGCCACACATTCCCAATTGGGTTTATGCCTGGACTTTAATTAGGCCATTCTAAAACATAAAATGCTTTGATCGAAAACCATTCTATTGTCTGTGTATGTTTATGGTGGCCGTCCCACTGGAAAGGGAACCAGTCTCAAGTCTTATTTTCATGAATAACCATAGCAACAAAAAGTTACCATGGTTATGCAACAGCCAAAAATTCCAGAGTACCGTAATTTAAAACTACAGTCATCCAATGCTTTAAAAAAAAAAAAAAAAAAACGTTTTATGGATGAGTGACGGAAATAAAAGAATATGTTGTTGGCCTCAAGCGTGAGAGGAGAGAGGTTGCTGCTTTCCCTGAGAAAAGTAGGCGAGAATAAAACTGTCACAGCCAAGAATGAAGGGCTACGAAATGTTGGCAAAAGACTCGTTAGAGGCTCTCAGATGTGATTCCCAGCTTCAACTCTGACACGTTGATTTAGACCTTTGGCAGGAATCAAAACCACAAGCAGAGGACGGTCACAGTGAGTCTGTCTCCACCCACATGGAGAACTTTGTCTCATGTTCCCTGTTCGATTTATGCTCTCTAAATGTCGAAGAGCTGCGTCTCATCCAATCCCGTCAGTCTGTTTCTGTGCTGGATTTGTTTGTGTTGTCGTGGTTACAATTGGTGCAAGCTAAAGAGTAACCCAGGGTAACAAGCATCACAGGGTTTTTGTTGTTTCTCACTGCTCTTCTTTTTCTGGGTATTTCACTGTGAAATCGAATGATTCCGTTATGCGTATTAATTTTAAACAAACTAATTTCCATGGATAAATGTAAACTGTAAGTGTAAGTATTTGTTCCCTTCTTGTTTATTTAAATAAATTCAGAAAACAATTTACTGACTTCAGTGGAATAAGTCTTCCTCATTACTTATTGCAATCCTTCTTGTTTGTGCTTTATTACATTATTATTATCAGTAATAGTAACATTCCCAACTAAATATTTTCTCAGATCTTCTTTTCTATTCTAATTTCCATCCCGATAAATTAGAGAAATAAAAAAAAAAAGACACATACAGTCTTGTAAAATAGTACATGTTGTTTCTGCTTTCGCTTGTCTTGTCAAACCATTGTTTCGTTTTGATTTTGCAGGGGAGATTCAAGGAATAAAGACACCATATCATATTGTCATTATAATTACCTGTCCTGAAGCATGACTGGACAACAGTTTTAAAATTAAAACCATACTCCC
Organism: Poeciliopsis paucimaculata; assembly: GCA_903067055.1. Classification (NCBI taxonomy): domain Eukaryota; kingdom Metazoa; phylum Chordata; class Actinopteri; order Cyprinodontiformes; family Poeciliidae; genus Poeciliopsis; species Poeciliopsis paucimaculata. The sequence goes on from CAEGAD010053731.1 coordinate 39,653, forward strand.
CACCAAATCACATTTAACTAGTATTTACCTGTGTTGTAAAACAAGCTGGCGACGAAGGTGCAGTTCCTGAAGAATGTGTGTGTGGAGGTGACGTCCTCAAAGTAGCACTCCTCAAACACTGAGTCTTCAAACACCATGGACTTCATCTTCAGGCTGAGGAACCTGCACACACCGGCTTTAGATAACTCAGTTGCACTACAGACTTTTGAATCAGATTACATTTTGGCCTTTTGGAAAAAACATTCACTGTGACAGCGTGCCAGTGTTCCTGTCCCTGTTTTATTCTGTTAAATCGTGCACTTTAATGGGAATGATGATTTTCGCAAAGTTTAAAAGCTTTTGAAATGATTCATAATTGATTTATGATCAGTACAAAAGTCTGCACAATGATCCAATAGCTTTAAATTCTCAATAGTCTTTTTCTTCCTCAGTTTCTGGCAGAAACATAACAATCTTTGGCCAAGTATTTCCTCTGATTTTAGATGATTTGCAGCTGGAAGGATTTTTCTTGACACATTTTTAATTATGGACATTTGCTATGATGCATAATCAAAGAAACAAGGTGGTTTACAACCGGGAGAAGCTGATTAACATCCCAAAAGCAGAAATAATGCTTCAACTGCACCATCCCTGCAAAACAGAGATCATCATTGGCCAGTCAGTATCTACAACAACCTTTTGAAGAAACTCAGATAATAAAAGTTATAACAACATTTAATTTTCCTTGGGATTAATGAAGTATTTTTGAATTTGAATTGATCAGACGGGGGAGTCACCAAACACCTGATGTAAGCACCAGATGAAAATTGACAGACTCCAGGTCATCAATTTTGAGTTGAAAAACAACTCAAAGTTGCCTGTGAAACTTTTGTTTGAATTTCAGAGAACAGTAGACCTTCACAGACTTTTGATTTTAGTCCATTTAATTGGTATTTTTGAAGATTTAGATCCAAATAGACTTTCGTGTTTCATGTTCTGGAAATGAAACACATTTTTGTGGTAAGTAATTGGTTGATTTTTGATTTTGTTATAGTCTAGTTCCAATATGATCTTTTTGTTTAAATTGAACTATCAACATTGCGATTTTTAAAAGAACCATTTCAATCATATGCAAATGATTGGTATGCATATGCACAACAGAGGTTACCATGTCCCATATTTGCTACACATCAGAATAAGAAGAAAGCCCTACTTGTCATTAAAATAGTATCCATCGCGATGGACTTGGTTTTCCAGGGTGAAGTTAAAAGTGACATGCTCCACTCGCTCCTTGGTGAAGGTCTTCGTCCGTGATTCATATTCCTGCTTCTGGATGTACTTGATCATGTCAGGGAACCACACCGTCAGCCCGTAGTAGCTGCAAGGTTTTTTGAAGACAAGACAGATGGAAGAAGCACGAAAAATAAGCATGATATATATGAGATACTACAGGAACAGTGACGGGTCTCTTCTGTTTACCTGAAAGACATGCTGAACCAAACAGCCATGAGCATAAAGGTGGTCCGTTTGTATTCAGGGCTAAAGCAGGCAAGAATGTTGTTCCGGATCTGCAGCATGTGACGAGAGAAAAAACGAGATTCATTGAAAAGAAATAAATCCATATCTGGTTTGATCTAATTACTCTTTGAAGCCAATTTCTAGGCTTTGCATGCTTCAACGAGAGTGAGAACAAAATTTGAGAATCAAAACCAAGTTCCAACCCTCGTTGTTAAGTGTTATTTATTCAGGACAGAGGGTGTAGGCGTCGCATTCAGCAGAAAGTAGGCTGAATGCATCAAAATCTAACAGAACTGTGTCACAGTGCTGTGGCTGTGCTGCAGAGTGTGACATAAAAAAAACAACAACAATCTGGGTTTTGAAAAAGCACATTTGTAACTCTGACAACAGGTTTTACTGACCTGTTGGGAGAGACTCATAATCTTCAGTCTGTAGCGCTGCCAGATGGGGGTGTCGGTGCCAATGTCCACCAACTCATCAACCTGCTTCACAGTCTTTATTGTGGTGACCTTGGAGTAATCAGACCCAAGACAGTCAGAGGCTTTCATAGAAGCCAATTCAGGAAATATGTTTGGAAACCTGGTTGGTCTAAGCTTATCTCATAAAAACAAAGTAGAGAGAAAATATTTGCCCCATTACAATTCTCTATGGGTTTTTTTGTTCTTGTCAAGGTTACATACTTCAGATCTTCACTGACAAAAAAGCAGTTTTCAAATGATGATTTATAGTTTATTAAATGTTAACCACCTTTTTATGTTGATATAATTTGGTACTACACAAATAAAAACCAATTTGATTTGACTGGTAAAATAAGATTTAAGCTCACAACTGTTATCTTAAAGTTCAGTTTCTGAGCCTTCAGAGTCTAGAAGTCAATCAAACAACTGTATATATGCAAAATATAAATGATATAGCACAATACATTGTGAATGTTGCACAGTAATGATGCAGGTAACTGCAAGATTGCAAGTCGTTTTTCTCAGCCAGTGAAGTGATGTTTATCGTCTGTCACCTTTGCATCTTTTTCAACTTTTGTTTTCAGTGATTGCAACAATTATTTCTCAAGGATACTCACAGTGAACACCTTCTCTGGGTATCCTTTAGCTCTCATGTTTGTGTCATGGACTTGCTTCAGAATCATCCAGCCTTCATCATGCTTCCCATTCTGTTTTGAAAAAGAAATTAAAGACGTGTCACTTCTGACTAAGAAAATGTAAAATACATATATATTCCACCAAGTTTTTAATCGGTAAAATCTCAAACACTGTGTAAAGCTCTAAAAAGACTGACTGTCAACTGTTATGCACACCTCTAAGTAGAAGCGTGGGCTCTCAGGCATGGCGTTGAGTGCAGCGATGGCTGCAACAGAAGGAAACGCACAGACCAACACAAACACTCGCCAGCTGTGGAACTGATACGCTGAGCCCATCTGGAAACTCCACCCTTGGAAGTAAAGACAAATAACAACAAAAGATATGTAACCAAACAGAAACAGGAAAATAACCAAAAATAACCAAAAGTCAATATAAAGTCAAAACGAGGTAACTTGCTGAAACCGAATATAAATGCAGAATATCTTGTCATTATTTGCTCGGAGGGGTGAGTTTGAGCTCACAAACAGTTTTTTTCAGTGACTGTGTGTAACATGCAATAATTAACCAGATGGTGTTTGGATGAAAATGGATCTCTGCAAAAATACCGCCTACATGTTTTGGATCATTTGATGAAAGTAAACCAGATATAGCAGCTCCACATATTTGATATATGTTCACGTTACTGAGTCACTTGGCTAGCGGGTGTTATAAGGACCTCCATTGTTTGCAATAAATGTTACACTTGCTCAAAAAACAAAACTAGCAATGAACCAAATATGGGGGATTGTTGGGTTTTTTGTTTGTTTGTTTTTTGATTATGTTTTTGAGTGAAAATGAGTGGTCATAGAGTAGGCTAATTAAATTTGTCCTACAGTCACAAAGGGCTACAATGAGTTGAAAACAAGGCAATTAACAGGATTCTTGCACGATTACATAAAAATTATACTAATTTGCAAGCCGTAGTGCAGGCCTTAAGCTTCCTTAAACACTTTGGGTGAGAAGAATTCTTGTATGTAAATCCAAAACAATTTTAAAAAATGACAACTAACACATGTTGGCAGAGGAGGGCAGCAGAATATATACTGCTCAAAAAAATAAAGGGAACACTCAAATAACACATCCTAGATCTGAATGAATGAAATATTCTCATTGAATACTTNACAACAAAATCACACAAAAATCAATCAGTGTTGCTTCCTAAGTGGACAGTTTGATTTCACAGAAGTTTGATTTACTTGGAGTTATATTGTGTTGTTTAAGTGTTCCCTTTATTTTTTTGAGCAGTGTATATATGTATGTTTACACAGATTACACAGTAAAAGACTGAGACCAGGTGGCTGAAAAGGAACTGAATCAAAGCAACAAGTAGAACACAATGAATTTGGAAGTAAATCTGAAAAGACTGTGGAGCCCAAAATGTTGGCCCTAATGTCCCTTAATATTTCTGGGTCTTGATTGTTTGTATTTCCATGCTCACCATAGTGTGGGATGATGGCCCAGGCCATGGCGGACGCATAAATTCCTCCAATCATCCAGAACATGCAGAGCCAGCTGAGGTGCTCGCCGCGCTTCTCTTGGGACAGAAATTCAGAGTAGTAGGAGAACACGATGGGGATTGAGCCACCAATTCTGTAAAAGTTAGAGTTCAAAGGTCAGCATTGGGGAGAGGTGTTTTATCTCATTGTAAAGGAAGTATAACTATTTTTAATTTGTTCACTTTATACCCAAAAATGCTAGAATGCATTTGGGTAGTGGTCCTTAACACTGCCACTGTCCTGGGTGTTTTCAGAAATTTCCCTGCTTCATCATATTTGCTTGTGATGAATGGATCATTAATCTATTTCTGTATAGCTTGCTGACAGATTGAGGAGATATTTGAGCCATTTTAATCAAAAATGTTGCAGCAGGAAGTTATTTTAAACCACCGATATTATCTGGACCCGTGACACAAGACAACAGTGACTGTTGAGCAGAGAGAGTTTGACTCTTATTGTGTTTGTTTTGCTGTCTCATTTGGTACCAAAAAAATCTTCTATTGTTGCTTTAAATCATCCATAGTTGCTATTTATTCCGCTGCCAAGAACACAGACGTTTTTGATTTTGTATAAAGAGTAAAAGTTACCATGACTTTCTGGGTGTCTTTGAAAGGTTGAAAAAAATTTCAACTAATTTACCCTGAGCTGTACATCATCCAATGTTAATTTCTAGTCCGCTCGTAATAAACGACTTCATATATGGCCTATTTTGTCATTGACCTTTAGGAGCTTTGTTACTAGAGGCTTGTTGTACAGACACATTATTCCCAGTGAGAGTTTTTTTGTGGTTCTTTGCGCTAATAAACAAAAAGAGACAGGCAAAAACCTGAAACCAAGGAACAGCTTGACCTTTTAGATGATTGATCTGTCTTGAGCCTCGAGGAATCAATACAAAAATACAGTTCTTATTTAGTACATACCAGAATGTATCATTGTTGGCATTTTTCATTTAAAAACTCAAAAAAACTAGGAATGAACTGTATATTTGTGACTGGCTGTCAGTAATAAAGTGGCTAGAGATTTAAAATCAATTCTTCTCTCAGTTGCCTGTCATGTGTAGACACAACAGCGGTACTCTGAGTTTAAGACCATAGTCATGTTTGATTTATGGAAGAGAAACATTCTTCTAAGCAGCTTTAAAAATGAATGATGAAGAAGACTTTAAAGGATTACGAAGTCTGGCTGCTTGGAAGCAAAATATAAAGACATAAGGGATGACTCAAGCTTCTTCTTCTGCTCTGTGTGATCACTGAGTAGGTTATTGGTTGTAACTCACTGGGAATGATGTTGACCTTTCAATTCACCATGTCAATGAAGTGGAAAATACTGGAATAACAATAAAAATCTACATGACAATAACTGTTCTCTTAGGGAATATTGTAAGAGTTTTACATTGATTTTGTGTTATAAACTGGACACCCAAACATCAAAAATACTATCTAGATAGAGGAATTCACAAAAAGAGTTAAAGGTGCAATTACCCAACACCTGAGAGGAGGCGGCAAAACAGAAAAGTGCTGTAACCCTGAACGAAGGACGAGAAGAAGGAGAAGATACTGTTGATGGATAGAGAGATGATGAGGGACTGCCGACGGCCTATCCGGTCTGCCATAGCCCCCCAGAGGAAAGCCCCAACCATCATCCCAAAATACACGATGAGGCCTGTCAGGAGAGCAAACAAAAATGTGTTAGCTTTCAACATTTGATGTTTTCATACTTTATTCTATTAGCCAATTCTGAGCAAAAATACTAATTCCCTGTCTTATTAATCTTTGATATTATGTTCTTTACTTGTGTAGTGTTTGATTGCTACCAAGTGTAGCAATCAACCATATTTCCAAGCTGAATTCTTACACTGGGTTGGGTTGATTAAATAAGGAAAGGTATGGATTCCAGCAGTGTGGAGATGGTCAAAGCCAGGAGCTAAAGAAGGTCAGATTTGGAAAGTGTGTGTGAGGACAAAACTCATTTGAAAGTAAGATCTACACATTGAGTAATGCTAATATGGTTCTGTATATGCACTAATAAAAAAAAAAGCTGTGTTTAAAGATCAATAGGGATTTCAACAAATGGGCTAAGATTTTCTCTTGATTCGGATTTTCTATTATGGCATGCAGTTTCAAATAATATCCTTTGCTGTGAAGTTGTTTGAACCTCTTTCCTGGAGCATCTTTATGCCAGCAGTTTGAAGGAAATATTTGCCCTTACCAGGTTGTTGTTCTGTATCAATTGAATTGCCATAGCTGGCTTGGTAGGAAAACAACCAGTAATATTTGGGAAAGTCCTCAAAAATATCCTTTAAGTTCCACATAGAAAGTTTTTAACTTCACTAAAGTAAGTCCCAAGAAAGTTGTAGAAAGTAGTCATTTAGTTTCTAAAATTTCCAAGGTATAAATTCCAGTAAAGTGTCTTGTAAGCTCAGAAAGTAGCCAGTAAAATCCTAGAAGTTTCTACTAAGTTTTTGTATTTTATGTAAAGTGAATTATGAAGCAGTAAGTTCCACAAAATAACCTCCATATTTTTGGAAAGTATATTGTGCATTCCGGATTATAACTCGGAAAGCACGTCAGCCTTTCTGTTAGAGATCAGTAGGTTAAAGGTTTTTAGAAAGGACTTTAAATTCAGAGAAATACACAAATGTTTCAGACAATTTCTGTGAACATGTTAGTTCCAGGAAAGTATCTTCTGACCTGAAAGTAACCAGTAAGGTAAATGGCTGGTCATTTCACTGAACGTTTTGGAAACCAACCTGTAAGTTCTGAAAAACTGCAGACTTTATTCTGTTAAGTCATTAACATTTTCTGTTGTCCTGTATAACCTTTTCCCCAACAGTCATTGGAAAATTTAACAGAAGAGTTCAACAGACATCCTACCAATGAGCTCAAGTGGTTTAAGCAATTGTGCTTATGTCAATTTATCAAAAAAGTGAACACCCAATATCAACAAAATGAATAACTGCAGGCACAAAAGTTATCTTCTTAGATATAATGTTTTTCTCTTATCATTCCTGGTCCCAAATGGCATTGAAAAAAAAGTGTAGTTTTTGAAAGGATTGTTCATTTAAATTTTTTTAGTCCTAAATGTTACACCTTGGCTTGAGGACACACATGCTTTGAGAAACAGTTCTTAACCCTTCAAAAATAAAATGTTCAGACTAATCTTTCACATCTACAATTTTTTTTATTATTATCTTGCTCTTGTTTCTGCTCTAGATTATGTCCCAAAATTTTCACAGAGCATAAACAGAGATGGATCTCTGGGAATCTAGTGCGGCATCATTCCTGAGAATGCAAGTCTCTAAACCATTAATTATAAAGACCACTGCTGCAGCTAGTTGAAAACTCCCCAAAGACTCTACTGGTTTATGTGGAACTGACTCAAAATAATCAGTACACGTGTGAACAGTGTGATGAAGGACCATGTCGCCAAGAGCAACAGTGAGTCGTTGACGTGTTTTAAATAGGACTTGAACAAGTACCTCAGTCTCTGACACACAGGAGTATGTTCCCTCAGAAATGATCACCATTAGAGTCTTACCAAGCATGCTTTTGCTGGGCTCAGACAGACACATATCCTTCTCTGCACTGGGGAGGACAAACCCCACCACGAAGATTTCCACGCCGTCGGCCATCAGTGCCAGCCCCAGCACGAAGTACAGGGTCCACTGGAACTTCCCGTGGCCACATTCCTGTAAAATGGTCTCGTACTGCTGAGCCAGCTCCTCCTGGTCCTTCCGCCTTGCCGCCTCGGACGCCCCAACATCTTTGAACTGCTGAGCCCCGGCTGTTATTGATCCAGGACCTCCGGCCAGGTCGCCTTTCCCAGAATCAGCCCTGGGGATTCCTTGGTACTCCCCCTCGTAGATCTCGTCGTCCTCGTCGTGGCCCTCGGTGGAGTCACTGTGGCCACCCTCGTCGTCGTTGGCGGCCTGGCTGTCGCTGCGATAGTAGCCTCCATCTTGGCTCCCCTGCATAGGGTAGTCATCATCATCGTCCTCTTCAAAGCGGCTGTAGGACCTCCTGCTGTACTCGTCGCCCATCCGATCCACCGAGCGCCCAACTTTCTTTGAGGCTTGCCGCTTGACTTCTTTCGCAATGTCTTTGGCACCTTTTATGAAAGCAGTCCGGTTTTGATAGCCGTCCTCCATTTTAAAGACAATTTAGAAGAAGTAATGGAGGAGAAAGGTCTTGCTGAGAGGCCTCTGAAGGTGATGGGGGGCTTCCTGTGTTCAGGACAAACCAGTCGACTCCCAGCTCACTTGATATACTCCTGAGGAGGCAACAGATATAAAGTGAAAAAAGGTTTTACACCAGTTCTGTCAGGAGGAACGGGCCGAAACTCCAGGAAACTATTGTGAGAAGCTTTTGGAAGAAGTCAACCAGCTTAACGGCAACTCTACCAAATAACTTCTGATTTGAAAACATAAAGTGAGATCAATCCTTGCCTCCACGTTATTACAAATTTTGTTTTTACAAATCACATAATTAAACTGTAGAACAATTGGACCTCTGCGTGATTGAGAAGTCCTTCAGGTGGCACCAGATTATTAAAACAGCATCCATGGGACTCCTGAAAGTCACCACATCATATCTGGATCAGTTCCAAGAGCCATTTGTAATAAGGGGGAAACCAGCTGCTTTAATAAGCGTGATCTGTGTGGCTCGGCTGATTGCCAAGGCTACTCAGGTTAGCTGAGATACAGGACCCAGCTAATTCTGAGATGAGTTATATCCTGCAGACTTTGGTATCTGAATACCGAAGAGGTAAAGAGCTGGTTAGGTGTTACCCTGTAAAAGAAGGAAGTGAGTTGCGGGTGGCTTAACACAAAAGAGGAAAAGTGGTGGCCTCTCAGTGAAGGGAGTCAGAGACATCAACAATCTTTTCATACAGTTGCCTATTCTGTCATCATACAAATCCTTAAATGGTAGGTTGTCTGAAACATTGACAAAAAAATACAAAAACTTCTTCTTTTCAAAGCTTCATAGAAGATTACTTGCTTTTGCGTATTTGCTGTAAGCCTAAGACTGTTGAGTTTTGCGTGGTGCAGCAGTGTGATGAATGTACCTGTACAGTATGAGCCTGCTGCGCCATAAAAATGAAAAAAAAAAGACTGCGTTGAGTTCTGTAGTTGCATTATTTAGTAGTGTTTGTACATTAGGGTACACAAAATAACATAATCTTGCTTACTGAATACAAATAATTATCTGCCCAAAACAAAATCTGCAAAACCTATGCTGTATTGTTACAAATTCAAGTGTAGGTTTAGCTTCTACATGCTAAGCCTGCTGTATAAAGATGAGGTGGATGTTTGCATGCTGACATATCTTTCTTCATCCCCAAGCAAAGCTATAAAGCCTGCCTTATCTTAGCTGTGTTTTCCATATAGAACCACCTTTAGATTACACCTGTAATCTTACACCTGTAGCTTTCTCCCATCCACACAGTGTCTGCAAAGTCACTGAAAGGTCTTAGCTGTAATTGCAAGCCAGAGCATCCGGCCTCAAGCAGTATATGGTTTCTGATGGAAATGTTGTGGATTACTCAATTCGAGGTGACAAGCAACGGTGTGGAATTCAAACGAAGCAGACTGTGTTGTGATCCTGACCCATAAAATCTCCAAATCTAGTACTAAAAGACGATTTTCCACACAGTTAAGGGAGAAACCCGTAATAAGTAAGTCAGAATTAGCCAATAGCTTGGCTTTGTTTCATCGGTTAAATCTCATGTTTGACAATATTTAATTAGCAGCACAAATGCAAAGTAATACATTTGCCAAAGCTGAGTGCAACAGCAAATGAGCCCTGAAATTAAGAAGAAGAAGCTGGCAGTCAGACTCCTGATTCCCCCATCTGCTGTGAGATCACATCTCCAATAAATGTTGCAGTGTAAAGACCGGTTTTTAGGGCACCAACTTGTTCTTGCATTTGCTAGATGAGCCCCACATCAATATGTTTATGTACGAGCACACTAAGCCTCGGGTGACTGTGCAATGAGACGCGATGTCACTTTGAATTTGTGCTGCAGTGAAGAAGCAGACAGGCGATGATGAGATGTCGCTGCGCTTTCACCGGGGCTTCAGAAACAAACTCTGACAGGTAATAACAGTCCTGAGAGTGCTTCTCAACAGTAAGCAGGTATACAATACACAATGAGCCAGAGGACGCTTTAAAACGATGTGGGATGGCTCCACTGCCTTGCCATATAAACACCTGCCGGCCTCCTCTAATCTATATAATTTCTTCAGTTTATTTAAGTTGCTGGTCTCAAATTTGTCTAGTATTTTTACAGTTTCTAGTCGATTCTAATTGGTCGGCTTCCTGGCTCAGATCCGACTTAAAAGCAAAATCCACAAATGAGCAAGAGCGTCAAAATCAGGTCAAGTCAAAGTTTTGAAAATGTCAAAGTTTCTATGAGGTGATGTGAGGTTAAGTTAAGAAATTTTAATGTGGGCCTCCTTTCTCATTATTCAGCCAATCAGCATAATGCTGCCACCACCATGCTTTTTAAGTTTTAAGATGCTTTTTATGTTTGAAAGCCTCATCTTGGCATCTTCAAGCATGGTTGTTGTTACCTGAAAATATGTATTTATGACAAGCCCATCATTTAAAAGACCTCAATGTGACTTGGTTGGAATTAGCGTGGTAGTACTGTTGACTGATGTTAAAAACTTCCAGTTACATCTCATTCAGCATTTACTAAAAGAAAATCATGTCAAATGTTAGAATAAATCTTCCTTAAGGCCTTTGGGTGAGAAGGATTCTTGCATGTCAATCCAAAATGCCTCACTCTTCAAAAGTAACGTTTCATTGTCAGTCTCTGTAGAATTGTTCCACAAAATCCTGATCAATTTCCTTTGATCAAAGACTGATAGTTGGTGTTGGAGAGTTAGACTCTTCAAAAGCTAAGAATGTTGAAACATGATGGTGGAAGTATCATGCTTCAGTAATGGAAACTGGAAAATGTCTTGAATTTCTTGCTTTTTTTTTTTTATTAACAACTTGGCTGTTGAAAATTTAAAAAAATAATAAAAATAGACACAACTGAGTGCTGCAGGAGGAATTGCAAACTAGTTTTTAAAAGGATGAACTAGGCTTTTAGAAAGGGATCAATAAAGCCTTGAATTTATTTCCATTAAAGATTCATGACCTGTGGTTAAAAGCCATATCTAAGCTAGGGAACCAACCAATTTCAAAAATCATCGCCATTTCCTTTTACCAGAATTAAGTTAGAACCTTTTAAATTGCCAAAATAAATAAATAACTTTAAAAAAGTATGTGATTTAGGTAAAACTTGCAGTACTAATTTCAGCCAGTGTACACTGATCTTCTATGTTTTAAACCTCCATGCATTAAAGAAAATCTGTAATCAACTGAAATGTGTGAACCAAATTCTCAATTTTAATATTTTGAACATGGTCATTCCTTCCTGGAAAAAAAACTAAACATAAAATGAATTCTTAAAACTAAAACTAATGATAATAATAATTATTATTCAACATTCTTATTGATATTGAGTGCTTCATCCCTCAATTTTTCCTCGTGTTTTTCACAAGTCGTACTAACCAGGATGTATTAAGAACTGATTTTACTGTGAAATTAATTACTGCTCTACCTTTATGCAAGCTTCTGTGTGTGTGTTGATTTAATTATATGTTATGTTTCGTCCTGGGCACCATTTCCAGCCATGAGGCAGCAGATTTCCCTGTCAGCATGACGAGAACAGATCAAAGGAACCCAACCAGGCCTGGTCAGCCAGGTTAAACTGTAGGACTCAAACCTAATAATATCCCCAGATGGATGTAATAATCGCACATCCATTATACCCAGTTCCTGCACCCAAAAGGTGCCTTTCTTGAACAATATTGGGAGTGCTTTCCTTTAAGCATGCAGAAGATCTTATGTGGTTATACAGTTTAATTTTAGTTTAGGAGAGAGAATGCTTACAGCAGAAATTCAAGTTTCTGGTACAAGAATTTGGATATTTTGGTATATTTCAACTTCTGCGTAATTTGTGTACTGATGGCACTTAACATCTCACTTTAAGTGGCTTCAAATGGGTCAAACAATAAACCTTTTTTTTTATTTATTTGCATAGTAGGTAATACTAAAGCCTTTATATAAACAAGAACAGCACGTAGAGATTTGGTTTCAGTGTTATTTTTTTATTTCTGTACTTAATATGGCTCAAAAGGAATACATTGTCTTCAGTTTATATCCCCATTTTGTTCTCAAATGTTGTTTCCCACTTGCAGTTCATTCCCTTCATCCGTTTCTTCATTATGTGCCTATTGACAAACACTTTATTTCTCTTGATGGTAATCTATTATAGAGATAAATAACTCTGAAAATCTTCAATTTTAAAGTATGAATAGTTTTTCTAGAGTCTCTGTTTTTCTAGAGTCAATTCCATCCAACTTCTAGTTGACTTCATGCATCATAACCCATCATCGAATCAAAATACATCTGGTAAATCCTAGATGTTGGAGTCGGTTCAGCTACATCTTCTCCCAGTACACTCGGAGTAGAGCATAGAAAATTACCTTAAGATACCAGTGGACAAAGTGGGTACAAAATGTCCCCAAGACATCTGATTGCAGGGGTGGTGGAAATGTTGTGCGTTTCAGTATGGCTGACCTTTCAAATAACTTTAAGCAAACTGTGATTTCATCAAGGGGATAATGTGTGCTGAGAGCATGCAAAGAGGAAGTTGCTCAAGGAATTGTTGAGTTTGAGACAGAACTGATTTTACATCACAGCGTGTTTGCAGAGTGTCTCACTATTTGTGGGTACGTTTAGAAAAGTGCTAAAAAAGACAGTTTGAAGCTTGAACGGTTCAGAGCAGTGCTTGGATTTGATGTAATGCTCTCTCTCCTTTGTGCAGCAAGCAATAATAAAGCTCAGGACTCAGGAGAACTGTCTCAACCATCTTGGGTTTTTCCATTTCAGGTGACGAGAAGAAAAAAATGTACTGCGAGAAAAAACTGAAAAAGTAGTGCTATCAGTTTAGCCACAAGAGAGACAGAATACATGTGAAAGAAGGATCTATGATCAGATAGATAGATAGATAGATAGATAGATAGATAGATAGATAGATAGATAGATA
>CAEGAD010053736.1:0-65711 GCA_903067055.1 Poeciliopsis paucimaculata
CCCCCGCCCCCCCCCCCCCCCCCCCCCCCCCCCCCCCCCCCCCCCCCCCCCCCCCCCCCCCCCCCCCCCCCCCCCCAAGACGGAAACACTCTTTGCGTCTTTATATTTCTAATAAGTCCTTGGGGTGCAACCAGAGGACAACGGTTTCAGAGGGAATCTGGCAACCAAAGACAATAAAGCTGACACCAATGGAGGTGGTGTCTGCAGCTGTGGTGTGTTCTGTGTATCCATCACAGAGAATCCCCCTGAGACACTAAACAAGTTCATTCCATGACTTATCTCATTCACTATCAAAGAAGAACTGTTTTAAAGTGTAGTTTTCCCTGCCAAACAGCTGCATGTTAATCCGCTCTGATTTGATTTGTTCAAAGTGTTTCATTCCTCGACAAAAAAAGAAATCAGAGCACATTCAACCCGCTTAGATCTCCTCCTCTCTTCTCTTGTGTCTGAGCAGCTTTCTTATGACTCATAGTAATGATGCCATTTCCTGCGTGTGTTTGTGCAGCTGTGCCGCTCTGGGCTCCAGGAGCCAGCGTCTTGTTCCAGCTGTCACCTTGACAGGTTAAATGAAGGAAGGATTCCCTCCATGGCCGAGCCAAACTGATTCAGTGAGTCACTGCTGACGAGGAGAAAAGCTGGGATGTGTAACATGTGGTCAGTCAGCGATGACTCTCGCTTCGCTTTGAGCAGCTTTCATGATTTAGCGTTCAGCTGAGAGAGAAGCAAATTCCTCCTTCACTGAAACAAATTAGTGCTAAAAATAAATCTACATATTATAATAAGCACCGTAATTTTGCAAGAAACACTGACAAGCGTTTTGGAAACATGAAGAAGCGATATTTGTACTTCCTCCAAGTGTTAAACCACAACAAGCTAACCATTACAAGGTTCATTAAATATTGATGCTGAATGGATACTCGAGGTCTATAGATATCGCTTGTAGGATTTCCGACCAACAGTTGGTTTGTGTAAATGAGATTTTTGAGATTCTGACTTTAAACATTTTAAATCAAGTTCATTTGAAACTTTCCATTGTTTAATTCACTTTTTGCCCAAGTTATACATTCATAAAGATGAAGGTAGAGTTTCAATAAACACTCCTAACCTTTCAGCTTGCGTACTTCTTGATAAAAGTTATTGTGCCACCATATATGAGCTCATTTTCCCTTTAGCCTTTCATGTTTTTCCCTCATCCATGTCCCACATCTAATTTGGCTCAGAGCTTTTTTCTTTTTTTCTCAAAAGTCTGCTTCTCATCGTTTTACTTGCTTATCTGTCCACATCTTAATGGGTTTTGTCACGCTGTGACACTCTCACCAAAGCTCCAGAGAGAAATCCTGACTTTGGCTACACTGAGCTGGACAGAGCATGTTAAAGAAAACAGCCTGCTAGAAGAAATCTATCTTCAATTATTGGTGATTTTTGAGCTGTTTTTGAACACTGATGTCTCTTGTGAAAACTGAAGGACTTAAACTATCAAGTAAACAAAACGTGAAGGAAGAACGGATAAGGTTAGGGTCTTTTTGACGAAAACTTAGGTGAAAGTAAAGTTTTCTTTCATCTTTGGAATTCCTCAAGGAACCACTTGTGGTCTTAAATCAATATCTCCCCAAAAACATTTTCTGATATGCTTCGAATGCATATGGATGCTGCTACAAAAGTAGGAAGTGGATACAACGCAGGGCATTCTGGGTAAATACAACCAAAATAAACACATAAGTCCAGTACTTTTACCAAAAATACAAGAGAAATCCTCTAAAATTCTCTAAAATCTGACACTTTTTCTCTTTTAGTTTTTAATGGCAGCTTGCATCCATCAATGCTACACTACTGCCATCGCTTGGATTTTACTACTCATCATTTTCTGTCCTCACATTCTCTTCATGAACCCAGCATTTTTCAAAAAACTAAATATTTTTCCTTTCCCTTCATTTCTATTCACCTGAGGAACAACATTATCTGATGCCCCTCCATTTTTTGTTTATATTTTGGGAATAAAGAAGTTCCACTGATCTTCCTCTGAGGTTTTCGTGTCTTTTCCTTCAATAGTTCTTGGTGCAGCGCCACCACAGGGGCGAAGGCGAACAGGTTTTTCAATTAGTTTGGTTAGTTTGACACAGTGCAGTGTGAAAATGTTTAATCAAACAGAATCCGACTACCAGATGTGAAAACACCTTAAGTGTCTGGATGTTAAAGAAAACTATTTTAGCCAAGAGAAAGAACTTCTTTCATCAGTCCTGACAGTGGACTCTTGCAAACGAATTATAAAGAAAAATCTTGGAGTAACACCTTTAACAATCCTTCATTGCTTTTGCTTTAAATCTCCACAATTGACACGTACACCAATAAAACACTCTCACTTTAAAGTCTGTAAATCTTCATCTAATTCTGAGAACTTCATTTAAGAAATCTGGGTGCCTCACAACAGAAACTCCGTTTTCTGTCTTGTATTTTACAGGAATTTTAAAAGTTTCTTTCTTCGGGCTTTATTGTTTATTCATATCCTTCAAATTAGTCGATATTGTTAAAAATGAATAATAAATATCCAAGTGCTTTTACCAACTCGTCCACGCAGAGGGTTTTTACAGTACAGGTCCGATCCGGGTTTATAAATGGAACTCAAAGCACCTCGATGCCACTCCACAGCCCCGATGTTAAAGATGACCTGGCAGAAAGCCACTAGAAAGCTCAACCAATCACATGCGGCCAGCTGTGTCACAGCCAGGTGCCATGGTTACCTGACTGCTGTGGCACCGGGGTCAACGCACCCTGTCGCCCCACGATGGACGAGGTGCGACGGAAAGAACGGGAGAACAAAAACATCCGGAAGTTTGCAGACGCACACAGTGGTATCGAGAAAACGGGGACACAAATATTAGCTGTGTGTGGGCAAAGCCACATCTGGAATTTACTGTCACTGTTTAAATAAGAGTTGATCACATAGATTTCAGTAAAAAGAAAACAAGAGCAACACAATAGAAGTGAGTTGTGTTGGGGGAAGGGATTCAACTTTTCTGTTGTCTGAAGGTAAATATGCTATGTAGCTGATTATCTTATATTTAGCCACAACAAAAGCAAACTACAACCCTTTTCTTGTAATTACCAGTAATAATCTTGCTGCAAAAGTCACTTCACGTTTCCAAATTTAACTGGAAACCCATGAGCTCCTCCCCTGCAGGCTGCAGGAGAGTCCCAGGAGGAACAATGTACAGGAGAGTCATGCTGAGTGGCACGGAAGTCGAAGCAGAAATGGATGTAGATGACGGGGAAAAAAAGAGACGGTTTAAAGGAAAAGAACGAGAGGAAGACGGAACAAGAAGAGAGTATGGGTGTGTACGTGTGTGCACGTACAGAGGAGACCCAGTAAATCAAGGCTCGCTGCTCTTCTCCTGCAGTTGCACTTAGCTAATGAAAAGCATCGCTAAGCTAGTTCGACCGCGACCCCACTTAGAGCCGAAGAGACGGGAGGGAGGAAGTCTCAAAGGCGAGCTTCTTTCCCTCTGCCCAGACACGGACTGATATGAACCCTGTAAAAAAGCTTTTTCCTTATTTATGTCTGACATTATATCCGTTTAGTCGATTTTTTCCAATCTATTTTCTGTTCATTTTGAACTGCACCAAACTCCATCCTCAGCTAAAGCACGCTGACATTGGACAAAGGTGTAAACATGACAGTAAATCATCGTGATCCAGAGGAGCACCGCTTTGAGGTGCTCCGTCCCCGATGCCCAACAATAATGTACATCCACGAACACAAGCTAACCCACATCCATTTTCATTCCCATATTTAAACCTTTTCTGTTCCAAGACTTCCACATATGGTTCCGTTTATTGCCCAGTAAGAGGGAAGTCTTTCTGCATGAATTGGGAGAATGGGTCTTAAGCACACAATGCGGGACATGTTGAAGTAAAGATGTGTCATATCGTCTTGCATTATGAGCTCATTTGACACAAACCGTGCAGCCCTTCAAACGCTCAGGCAGAATTCTCAAACAGAGCGCTGTAAAGCAATCACGTTTGGGAATAAAATACGACACTGAAGTTATTTGTTGTGCTTGATTATGTTTTTCAGAGCCATTTGTGGCTGTCCAGCTGTACTCAACTCTAGAAAATGTTTTTTAAAAAAACCCAAAAAAAACCCACTGATAATTTTAGTCACTTGAGTCGCAGTTAGCGTATGGTTGAGTTGTGTAGAGAAAAGGCTGGAGATCGTGATGGCATGAGGGACACGCCACCGAAAGAGAGGAGTCCGGATCCCGCCCGACCCGCCGGTCACCCCTCTTACTGGATGAAACCGCAGCGCAACACCTGCTTTCAATTTGGAGCGAATTGAAATTCTGTTGGGAACAATGCTGGCCTTTGTGAGACAGCGAGCTGCAGAAAACAGGAATAGCCAAGGAGAGAGTGAAAAAAACAGATTTCATAAAAGGTAGCCTACCCGGGTAAATATGTAGAACAATTCTTTACATAAATATACATCTATACGTCATTGCTGTTGCTCAATTTCTTCTTCAGAAATCATTGTTCTGATTCTGTTACATGTAAAAGCATTCCAATCATTTATACATTCATTTTCAAATTTACATCTAAGGCATATTTCCCTCTAACTGGACAGCAGTTTTTCTCCTCCTCAAAACGGGAAAGATGAGAGAACATGACATTCAAGTCTAATCTGGGAAATGGAGACAACAAAACTTCACCACGGTTTTAAAAAGTTGGACTGTGAAAAAATTGACTAATTAAAGTTCATTTTAATGAGATGGGAGTGTGAGTCCCTTCCCTGCTTGTTTCTGTGCCTTAAATTGGCCGCTGAATGGAAACCAAAGTGGAACGAAATGTGTGCAGTTTCCTAAGAGCTTCTGAGACTTTAACTGGAAAGTTAGCACTTCAGGCAGGTCAAGCATTCAAGAAAGGAAAACAAATTAGATGTGGAGAGGCACATTCAAGACTGAAAGACTTTGGACCAGTTACTGATTAATCCAGGAAGATTAGACAGCAATTAAAGGTGTGATCAGGATATTGGACAGCTGAGAAAGAAGTAGTGGAACACGGAGGAAAAGCTCATCAGAAGCTTTTAGAAAGTAACTTAAACAAAGCCACAAATTAAAGATCCAGCTTTAAAAAAACAACAACAAAAAAAACAAAAAAACACTTGAATCCCAAAATCACTAAGGAACAATTCAAGGAATCCTTACTCGTTTTCAACAAGAACATAAAGACAGAAAGAAAGCTTAATTATTCTGGTTATAAGCCCTTAGGAGACCTTCTTCATTGTGATTATGACACATTAATGATGGGTAAGATAATTACCCATCATCATAACTAGCAAGTATCATAACATAAGAAGGTAATCTGGCTTCAAAACCTGATAACTTTCTGAGCTACAGGAACAACTTTCCAATCTTAACCCAATCATATTTGCAGAATTATTCTAAATGGACGACCCATTTAAGGGCGTCTCCATCAAGCTGAAGTCCAGACTTTGACAAAGCCACTCCAGACGTCTGCTCTTTGCTTCCAGAGGTACTTGGCATCATTGTTCTGCCACATAACCCAAGTGTGTTTGGGATTGAAGTCAAACTGGTGGCCGGACATTCTCTTCCAGGACTTCTTGCTAGAGAGCTATATTCATGGTTCCTTGCATCACAGCTAATCCTCCAAATACTGAGGAGTCACGTATCATGTATGCTGATGGCACTGAAGCACCATCATCAGCATACCTTTAGGTTCATTGATTTTGGGAGATACTGTTCCATGTTTCTGTATTTTGGATATCGGCTTTCATGGCTCATAAAAGTCCCAAACCCTTTCCATGATGATAAATGTCGATGCCGTTGTTCCTGTTCTCCACAAAACAAAGTCACACTCAAATCTTTAGCCTACTTCCTTTGTTTATGGGATTTTGTTATTCCCCCGAAGTGGTCAAATAATTAATAGCTGAATTAATCACAAAACAGGTTAGGATGCCCTCAGTTGGAGCCACTTCAAGCATTCAGTTTTGCAAAGGTGGGTGAATGTTCATCAGTGCAGACAGAGGGTGTGCACAACAGCTCATGAGATATAGTAATCTCAATGGATCCAAACTTGTGACATTAAGTAGCACTTGCATTGATTCTAGACAGACAGACAATTCATGATTTAAAAGGAGTAATTACTTTTTCACACTGAGCCAAATTGCTTTGGAAATCTTTTTTTACTCAGCTGAGTGTCATTTTACATGAAAGCACTTACCTTTGAGTGTGAAAGCCTGACTGCAGCTGTTTGTGCATGTGTGCAGTGCAATCGATATCAGGTTTAGACAAAGAGAGCCAAAGATCAATGTGCTGTGATCATCAAGTCTGGCCTGCTTATGATCACTGCTCTGCAGCTAATGAACCTGGACTTGCATACTGGCTAATGAGCTCTGCTATTTCTGACTCTTGTTTCAGGAAAAAAAAAAAAGAGAGAAACTTTTAAAACGAACACACAGATGTAGTGTTTGAATTATTCATTAAGAAGTGTTACAGCCGATGTTCTAACACACACTGCAGCTTTTTACATTGTTTGATCTTGGGAAGCAGGTGCTTCTAACTTTTTAAATGTCTGCGATAAGATTTCGGGATAGACGGGTCACATTCAGTTGAAGGCAGATATTTGTAATTGCTGCATGTCAAAAAAAATATTTTCACTGTCCGAAATAAAAATGAGTGCTTTAATGCAACATCTCAAACACAATGTTTCTTTATGTGTGATCTAAAGAAGTGAAAAGCAAACATCCGACTTCCAGAAGCCTCATCTGTTCAAAAATGTTACAGGCTAGTTGAAAATAGGGGACCACTGATGACAGTTTTCTGCCTATTCCGATTTTGGCTGATACCCATTTCCTTTTGTCTGAAATGTCACTAAGTATACCAAGAAAGTCGCTGCGTTTACAAAAGTGAATTATTGTTATTCAGTGAACTACAGCAACTAATGTTGCAAACGTGCAGACATGACCTGGTGAGCCGGTCTACCACTCAAACCTCTCTCACAGGTTTAGACCTTTGCTGAGGTAAATAAGATCAGGGGAAAAGATCAGCTTTACATACAAGTATTGGCCAATCACCAAGCTCCCAAAATTAAGGAAATCTGCGCCAATAAATCGATTAAAACAACGAGTATTATCCTAAACAGGCAGTTTACTAATCAACTTGTTGGTGCACGACTGATCTCTATCTGAGACAGTAAATGAATTACCTTGTTCCATCTGAAGTATAGCATAATTTAAGATTGTGAAAAATTATCCCTTTCTGCTTTCTTCAGTTTTTGCTTTTTGTCACAATTAATTCTTTTAACTCAAAGCAACTTTATTATCAGCAAATGACCTTTTCGAGTCTGTAGTGAACAATCTATTACTAAACTACTTGGCGACTATTTTAAAGACTGATTCATCACAAGTAATCAGGTTAATTGCCCCAGCCCAATGACAGTTCATGAAATATTTCCCCATGGGAATGTGCATTTAGCTTGGAATTTTGAAGTGTTGGACCATAAACATAGATCCGTTAGGTTTCATGAACTCAACTTGCTGCTCATTTTCTAGAATGATAAACTTGTCCTGCAATATCACACTGTGACCATACCAGTTCCACGAGTACTACTCAAAACATGCAGGCAATACAGTTGTTTTGATAAGAAAAGTGCTGAAAATACAGATCAGAACAGTGATTCAGTCTTGATCTACTAGCTGTGTATTTCCAGTGGCCATCCCCATGTTAAAGCTTCCCAGTTTTTGACATTTAAGACTTCTAAAGGCAGAGAGAAACCATCTCATCTGGCAGCTACTGAGGTATGTGGGCTGAAATTCAAACTGCAGTATGAGAAATGGGGGCAGAGCATCTCACAGTGCCCAGGGGAAGGGTGCTAAAGCTGGGTTGAAGGCCAGCTGATGGTGGCCTGGGGGTCTGGAGGGAGGTGTTCAGTCACAATGGATATAAATCACCTGGGGCCTCATGCGTAAAGTGTGCAGTGCGCACAAAAATTGTGTGGCGGCACATTTTACGCACAAGTCGGCATGAATAAAAATTAACTTTGTGTCAAAGTTTGCGTAAATATATGCACACTTTCTCACTGGCGTGAAATTGTGCGGCAGCCAAGCAAACTTTTTCTGTGGACAATATCAAACTACAAAGCGTCCAAACTCAACTAAATACACTGAAATCTGACTATTTAGACCAAGAAGCATCAAACCCGATGTTTTTTATGATTTTAATATTTTATTGTTTAAACGTAAACGATGAAACTGAACCCCAGTTATCCTCAGACAATAAGCTAACACGCCCACAAAATAAAGAAAATAATAAAAGCAGTGAAAACCTCACCAGAATGTAAATAGTACTTTTTCTCTGTTTTTATCTAATAAAGATTTAACGCTTTGGTCTGTGCGTCGAAGCGAATGAAATGCACCTATGGACTCATTTCATTCTCACTAAAATTGGATCAGCAGATTAACTCAAACCTGCTGATTAAAAATAATCAACAGGCTTGATTATTTTTAAGGCGATCAAGGTATATACACAATCACACATATATAAGTTGCTGCATAAAGGTGAGCCGCGTATTGAGGAGCTTTGGCTCTGATGGAGAACATCATCAATGGAAGGATTCAGAGGGAGCGATTGATCAGAGATCATATTGATCTGCTGGGAAATATTGATGATGGTTTATGAGCATCCAGATTGTTCAGACTGATCATCCTGGAGCTCTGAGCAGAACTTAAAGAGCCGAGCGGTACCGGTACCGGTCCAGCTGCAGTCGTCCCTTCAGTCGAGTCGCCCGCTTTGTGAATGCGCCTTATGGACATGAAGCATCTTTATTCTATAAATGTACAACTTATGCACATGATTCTAGTATTTAGAATAATCGTCCACATTCCCACTCAATGACTCTTTGACACGCTGTCTGTCTTTAAATCCTGTTCAAATAGGCATTTGCGGGATCTCTTTATTTTTTTAATTTGGATTTTTTTTTCTTTAAAATGTTTTTTTTTTGGGTTTTTTTGTGAGGTGACATTATGTGTCCTCAAAGCACCTTTTAAATAAAATATATAAGTATTAATAAAAAGACACTGTTTCAAACAAGGACGTTGCCATGGTTACAGCTTCACATAGTGGCAGACTTCCAGGCATTTATACTAATTTACGTCTGTATTTATGGGTGGCGACAGGGCGGACCCGCAGCTGCGCTCTATTCCCTGCAAATTTGGATTTATAAAGGAAAGATGCGCAGCCACGTGCGTGCAAACGGCTTTATGCATCAGATATTTTTTGTGCGCCGCACTTTTCTAAATGTTTCCGTACGCCAAGTTTTAGTGTGAAAACTGCGCACTCTTTTATGCATGAGGCCCCTGGTCATGAATACACAGAGCACTGTTAAGCCAGAGTGACAGCAAAAAGTCTCTGGGGAAAGTCTTCACTCCATGTTGGCCATGCATTCATGCACAGTTACACAAATAAATAAAAAAACTGGAACAAGGAAGAAGCTCTAGTGAGAACTGGAACCAAGACAGGACATGACGTCCCATTGGAGGCTCATGACCAGAACTGGGTCTGAGTACAATTCTGTCACTGGGAGGACATCAGCATCAAAAAGCCAACATTGAGCTGTCAACTTCATAACATCATTAGAATGAGCAACAGAAACTGTGCAAACGAACACTATAAGCTGAACCAATGTGTGACTAGCTTGGTAAAAACTAGCTCCTTGTTCTACACTGCAAACAACCATCAGCCACTGAAAAGACTTTTGCCGAATCCCTTGAAGAGTAGGCCATGATGTCATTGCAAGCAATAAAATGTCAGAAGTATTCTTCTTGTTTGACTGACTATTCTTAAGCTTGGCCAAAAGCGGACTAAATGGTTTTGTTCACTTCCTGCCATTGCCAAACTACAACCACATGCAGATTACAGTTCAAAGACTGTCACTGTTCACTACTATTCCTACAGTTCACTGATTGGTTCGGTTGAAATTGATCTTTAGAAATCCAGTTCAATGGGACAAATCCCAGATAGCGCACTGCAGGGAGATGAGAATCAAGCGTAACTTCATAAGAAGGCAATGGCCAAGATAACATGTAACCAAACATTTGGAAAAAGACAAATTGATCAATCGGTCAAATGTGATTACCTCTTAGGCTATCAAGAACAAGAGCTGATACTGTTTATGGTGTTCATAAGCAGAATCTGAAATTGAAGTCATTGAGGGTCTCTTCAGGTTCTCACCTTTGCTTTTTGTGGATAATGTGGTTCTGTTGCCCTCTTCAAGCCATGACGTTCAACGTTCATTGGAGATGTTGGTGACTGAATGTAAAGCAGGCAGGATGACAGTCAGTCGAGGTTGTTGTGTCTCTGAAACCTCCTTGAAGGTTTTCAAGTCAGATCCGAACTGGAGGATCTCTGTATCCCTTCTGGCCTGGGAATGCTTTTGGATCCTCCAAAAGGAACAACAGGGTGACACTGAGAGGAGAGGGATGTCTGGGATTTTTCTCCTGTACCCACTATGTTTGCAACTTTATCTTAGAGAGCATCTATCAATGTAATACATTGATAGATGTACAACATCATCAGAAAACCTCCAAGCTTTGCCTTTCAACTTTAAAAGAAAATGATTAACGCGGTTTCTGTGGTATTTTTATGGAACTCTTATGCCCACAGCCACACAAGAAGGATCCATAGTAAATTTATCACTCAATAATCTCTTCACTCAACAGAAGCTGATTACGAGGCAGGGCTAGCATGATTTTAAGAGGAAAATGGAATTTCTAGAACACATACACACGTGCACAAACTCAAACAGAGGTGTCACACGCAGAGGCATGGCAGGTAGTAACCGTCCGATCAAAGCCTGATTGATTTTCAGAGCTCTCTGGGGATTCTGGTCGGTCAATAAGGGACTCTGTTAGACAACTCAGGACATGATGGATCTGCCATACGTCTTGCCTGACAGCATTGCAGCTGCCGTGAAGTTGACTAGAGCAGAGAACAGAAATATTTATTTGAGCTGCCTTGAAATTGTGACGGTGAAAAGAACTGAGGAATGCAAAAGTAATGACTTGCTGTCCATTCAGGGAAAAGCTCATATAATGGGGATTTGAAAGTCTGTTTAATTTGGTTACCCAAGAAAATGTTTTAAATATTAAAGTATCCTTACATTCATTCTCCGTACTTAACTATCCATGTCGGGTAACAGGAGGCAAGTATCTAACTCCATGGGTCCACCTGGAGAGTCCCAGGACTGGGATTTGAACCCTTCTTGTTGGAAAAACAGTGGTAACAACTGTTCCACCATGGAGCTCAGTAAAGGTTGTAATAACATGCTGGTATTAGGGCCCTGTATGCCAGTTATCTAAAGTTAACATCCCTGAACTCCTCAGATTTGGTGCTAGTTTGGGACCCTTGCTAAACATTTCTGATCTTAAACCGGATATTTCAAAAGTTAGAATTTGCATGGTAACATTTATGTAAGCAGGCTATCATTATGCCAGGTCTGTTTTACTTACTTATTGTGCAGCTTTTTAATAATGACCACTGTCAACTAATAAAGCCATTATATATGTACAGTAATATTTATGTATCACTTAGACATCTTTTTAGCATGGAAGTACTAACACGTGCTCAAGCAGATATTGGTAATGAAGTAAAAAAAGTGAAAATTCACTTTATTATTTTGCTATCTAGTAGCCCCTGTTGTAAGTCAGTGATGATTTTAAAATGATTTTGCAAAGAAGTAGTTGGATGAATGTGGTATTTAGAGAAATGCCAGGACAGTTAGCCTGCTAACAATTAGCATGATTGGCTAGCAGAAACTACAGTGGATTATGGTCTGATTTAATAGAACCTGTTCAGTTTCATACTTTTATGTACCCTTTGACAAATTAATAAAAAAAATTCCAGAAAAAAAATTGGAAAATGGAGATTTCAGTATATTGGACACAATAAAGTGAATAAAGACAGTTTCTTCTCTAAGCTATGAAATTACTTTATAAGTTCAACAAATTTCACTCCCTGGTGAATCACCTGAAAAAGAAAAATGGAGTACACCTCGTTATCATTTCAGTTAAGTTAATCACCTACCTACAAACGTTGCAATTAATCCAAGTCTGACATTATGTTACATTGTTTTATTGGTATAAGTAGATTTTACTTACTAGGTTTAGAAACCCACTCCTGCAAACTGAACTTAGGTGAACATGAGAAGCAAATTGTTGCGTTGTTTTTTGTTTTTTTTCCCAATATACTTTTGCACATGTCAAGTAAGTTCTGTTAAGCTGCTTTGCATTTTATACAACAGTAATGAGCTCACAGATGTATTTGACCAGCGCTGTAGGAACTAGCTGGCATTTGTAGCTTCTCCTGTCAAATCTAATATTCTCTCTCAGTGTGTGGGGCTGATAAATTATTAATAGCATGTATTTGAGGAGCTTTCTGAGAAGCAGCTTCTCACACGTCACTCAGCCTCTCCATTCTTCTTCCTCTCTGTTGATGATGTCATACCTCCTAACATCCCTTTTCTGCTCGGCCTTCAACTCCTTTCTGTTGTCGATGTAAAGACTCTTGATGTGCTATTGAAGGCTTCCATCTGGACGACTCGAAGCTCTGCTTTGCATAGGAGTGTTTTCCTTCCACCCTGCCTCTTTCCACTTGCATCTAAATAGCTCTGTGCTCCACTGCAAGCTGGAGAAAAGTAGGGCAGATGCCTCATGTACATGTGTGTGTCCCCATCATTGCATACTGTGTGTGCACATTCTGCAATCTAAAGAAACCATTAATTCAATTCTAAAGCTACTGGTAGACACGTAAGGTACAGAGATGATGCAAAGCCTTGATCTTGTAAAATGCAATCAAAAACTTAAAGAAGATCTAAAAAGACAGATAGGGGTTAAAGGTCTTTTCCCCAAGTTGATGTGTATCACAAATTTCAAGGGGTTGTTTGGCGTGTTTCTGTGGAAAGCCCCCGGTTCCTGAAGCACTCAGTCAGTCCCAGATAGAAGAAGGAGATTAAATTATACAGGAGAGCCCAGAAATAGCTCCAGTGCCGAGGCCGCGTGGACTCCAGACGCGAGAACACGGCATTGCAAGTCGCCACAGGAACAGTCAACTGGATTAGTGCTGCCCAGACCACCGAACAGAGCAGTCTACTATAAATTTGGCATGCGATGGTACGAATGAGAAGGGACGTACGGATTCTTGAACTTCCAAAGCAAATATGGAACCAGATTTGTGGGGGGAAAAAAACTTTCATGCTCATCAGTGGACACTCTGTTGGGATTTCTAAAGCAACTTTTCATCGTGAACTGTTCACTTCCTTAGAGTTTACACTTAAACACAATCACGCTCTTACTAAACATGGAAGCCAACTGTAAAAAAATATCCTTCCTAATTTATGTCCCTTTCTAGTTTAGGTTTGTTTGTCTTTTTGAAAATGTTTTACACAAAATGTAGATCTCTTACCCAGAACATGCAGGAGAGGCAGACCCAGGTCCTGGCCCTTCCGGCCAGAGCAGAGGGCAATGACAGAGAGACAGAAGGCATCCTTTTTTAAAAAAAAAAAAAAAGCCTATCCAAGCTCACAGCCAGAATCCACAGTGTTCCCAAAAATTCAGAGTGTTTCCACCCAAACCCTGGTTACACAAATCCATGCCAGCCGTTTGAGATGCACAGAGGAGTAACAAACCCAGTGCTGCCTGGCTTTAGTCAGCCTCCCTCATGTGAGCGCCCTCCCTTCTCCTACTTCTTTAAGCTGTCCCTCTTATTCTCTAGCTCACTTCTGCCTTGCAGTCCTTTCCTCTTGAAGTGTGGTAACTTTATTCCATTTTGGGGGGGAAGGAGGTGAGTGCTAACCTTTACTTTTCTCTCCAAAAACTCCCTCTCCTCAAATGATCCTTGTTAGCCCCTCCTTTCCCCTTCCCTCTCTACACACATGCACATACAAACTCTATTCACTGACCAACCCTCCACCCCCACTTTTAGCTTCCTTGCATCGCATACCTCACCTCTCCTTCCCTCCATTTTTTCTCCTGGAAGCATGCTCACTCATGTCTGCGCTAATGTCACTTCAATTTTTCATCGGCAGCCCCTTCCTGTTTCCAAATCGTCTCTCCTCCTGTGAAATATCTGCAGGACAAACTGGCTGCTGTGACTCTGCCAAGGCCCAGTCCAACTGCCTACACTATATACAGTACATCAGAATAGTTCCTTGCAAAAGATATGCGGATTTGTATGTGATTTCATACCCCTATATGTATTTGTTTACCTTGAAATTAGTAATTATTGTGCAAAGTCTCTAAAATCAGATAACTAACAAATTTTGTACAGTAATGCCAGGAATTGCTTTGTTTCTATAGGTAAAGACTTTTACTAGGATTTCTTGCATATGGAGAAAAGTGCTACCAAGTCTGTGGTCTAAAGGAGTTGCCATGCCTCTGTTAATTGATCACTACATCCTCATATCCATTCCTTCAACCTTCATCAAGCCCTCAAAACAAAGAGCAATAGAGACAGTTGTGCTAAGGGCCCCAAAACTCTCTTTCCGTTATGGGTGATATGTTTGCCAGATAATTTGCTCCAACATCCTGACCCCTAAACCCGACTGTTAGCTTAACTCCTAACCCTTATGACAGTAAACACAAACTACATTCACAAACCAGAATAAACATGGACAGGTTTTCTTTGTTCATGTACCAGCTGGAAAGGAATGACATTTGCAAGAGTAAGGGCTTTGGACTTTAGGATCTCAAGAGTTGGTTGGTCCAAACTTTTAAAGTTTTTCAGCCCTCTAATGAAAGAGGACATTCATTCATTCATTCATCAAACAATGCAGGACTCATGTGGCTTCTGGACTTCCGGCTCCCACTCTGGCACTCGACAGGGTTTGTCCCCAGTAGGGAGTCAGGATGATGTCACAGCAAGGACCGCCAACTGCCTCAACAAGCCTTACAAGCAACTACCAATGAAAGGTGGCTAAGCATCCACACCGGGGACATCTTCAGACCCTAAGAACAGTTTTTCCAAACTATTGGTGATCATTCAGGAAGTTCATCAACAAGCTTCCAATTACATTCTCTTCATCTAGATATTCTAGTTTTGTTGCCCTCTTGGCACTCAAACTTCAACTACACCTACAAAAACTTTGTATACTTTGCTGCAATTTATTTCTTTGTACTCAACATGCTGTTGAAACAAGTGCAAAGGACAATGTTAGATTTTCCAATATGATGGCATATTGTCAAGACACTTGGCCCCATGAGTGGAAGTCTCATACATTTGCATGAATGAACAGCCACCCTCATTGGTCATTAGTAGATGTTGCAAGAACAAATCAGTGTTTCTTACAGCAACTATAGAAAATTCATGATTGTTTTTTTGTTTTTTTTTAATATATAAGACGACAAAAATTCAGTGATTAATTTCTGATATTGTGCAATATTAAAGGCAGACTAGAGAACTGCTCAGTGATGATCATATGTCAATGAATACACAACCATGTACTGTAAGATCTGTTGGCCAGGACTATGCACAGCCGCCTTAAACATTGAAGAAGTGCAGCAACATTTTCCAACTGAAAATGCCCACAACATGGGCATTTTTTTCCAAAAAAAAAAAGCCCACATAAATGGACAGGACAGGTTTTGACAAAAAAAAATTGAATGAAAAGACAAAAACAGCCTGAATAAAAGAAATAGACTCTTCAGGTGGTTCTTAATTGGTTCTTCATTGACTGATATTAAGCTATGTTTATAACTAATCAAAATAGATCTGAAGGACGAATTCTACATTTGCAAAGTGCTATCTTTATTACACAAGATTATGACAAAAACAAACAAGTGCTGGAATAACATAAACTGATATCTGATTTTCTAGAAATGCCAGGACAAGAGAGAGAGAAAAAACTTTCATTGTAGATCTCATTTATCTTAAGAGGAAACTTTTGGATGTTACAATTTCAGTTTTGACAACTTATAGATGGTGCTGCTTTGTTTCATCGGAATCGTCTGGAGCTTAGCCTTTCTGCTGAAATGACAAAAGTAAGTCAGCATTAACAGTTATGCTGTGTAATGTATTTTTGGGGAACGCTTATTTTTTGAAAAATCTAATTATAAAACATGAAGGTATTAAAAAGAATAAAATTCCATAAGCCATATAAGACGTTTAAGAATAGTCATTTAAATTAGTGAATTTTTCATAGTTTTTCAGCGGCTTTTTTTTTTTAGTAAGTGTCATCATAATGACATTTTTTTGTCATTATGATCTTTTTAGGATTATTTCTTACTCATTTATTCTACTGACCTAACTTGTTGGACCAGAATGCATCGGAGTGTTGTGTCCACTTCAAAATAAGATCATAAATATAAATGTCTAATTCTTAACAATGAATAACAAAAACTTCAACAGACAAATAAAGTAGCGTTTTAGGATTTAAAATGCATTTAGGGGGAGCTAAATGCGCTAAATGTTTTCAAAGTTAAACAAAATAATTTGAACCGCTGAAGGGTGCCAACCCAGTGGATGATCAGGGACACTCCTCGACTGCAGAGCACTTCACAATCCCTTTTTAATCGGTTTGAAAACACATTTAAATCAGTTTTTATGCAGAATACAGAGTCTCTCTTTGTATTCTGCAGGCTTTATAATTACTAAAACAGAACAGCTAAAATCCTTGCACAAAGGCTAGAGCCAAATATCCATCCATACACTGTATTGCACATGGAGAAGAATCGCAGAATGCATGTGTTTGTGTGCACAAACCGCAGCACTGAATCAACATTACCCCAGCTGCACAGGGACATTACATCACTCCACAGTCAGATCCATAAAGGGCTAAGAGCCAATTCATTTTGAGAAAACACCCCCTATTGATCCACGCTGCTTTCCATCACTTCCACTGTAACAGTTACCTCAATCTATAGGCTCACCTGACACATTATCTCTGTGTGTGTGCGTGTGGGCGTGTGTGTGTGTGTGTGTTTATGAGCGAGGCGGCCTCTGCCTGTGTATTTACATAACAAGACAGCATTAGGGAAATGCTGGAGAAGTCACTTAACTGCTCGGAAGCTTTGTTCAGATAGATTTTTGGTGCATGCGTTTGATGCATTACAGCCACGTTTTTTTGTTTTTTTTCCCTGCTCTAAACTGGGTTGCTAGCAGCCCCTAGTGGCCTCCAAATAGTCAACAGCAGATTGACTGCATGTTTGCTTCCATAGTTGGTCCTCATATAATCACTATGAAGGATACTTCAACAGCAAAACTCACTGATTCCAAAGCTGCTGAGTAAGCTTTGCTTTACAAATGCACTTGAACCAGTAAAACTCTCCCTTCTGACCCAGAAAACATCATCAACAATCTTTGCTACCTGTTTAAAGCATGTGAAAACTCAAACTGGCATACATAGACATGAATAGATTCCTTAATAACCAAAAATGTGTTAGAAAAAATCTATTTGAGAAGAGGAATCTCCTGCTGTTGCTGAAGAATCCATCACATTTTAAACATTCATGCTAACATAATAAAGAATCCATCAAGCTCTGTGGGCCGGGAAATTCCCTTTCTGCTGTTTGGGGGAAATTTACAGGGCAAGGATGCATTTATTAAACTCATACAAATGCAGGTAAAAGCTGAGTAAATTATGAAGAGCATATGAAGGGGAAGGGAAAAACAAGCTTAACAGAATGATGTTGAAGGAGAGGTTGCTGCAGCAGTGTCGCCTTAGTAACACATATGGAGGAAAGCTTCACCCAGCATCACTCCCCTCCAACCCCTCGTCTGCCTCTTAGAAAACCACCGCACATCCACGGCCGAACACGGATCACGTCTCCTGTAGTAACCCGGCCCCGTCATGTGGGGACTGCTTGAGCCGCGTTGCCATGGAAACTGAACACCTCACAGCAGTCCTCAGAGGAAAGATGTGGAGCCACCATACCTCTCCACTTTCACCTCCCAGTCGGCTTTTCTGCTCAACAGGGCAACATCAGACGCTACGGAAATCTATTTGTCATGCAGCAACTTGCTTGAGTATTGAACTGGAAGTTAAATGTCACAGAAGGGACTAGATGGAAGTTAAATAACCAAAAAAAATGACGACTGAGGGGGAAAAAAAATTCAAGAATGTGATAATGGCATACAAAGGAATCACAAAGGAGACATAAATTTCAAGTACAAAAACAGTGGCTGACAAAAAATGGCCAAAAGTACATCTAAATGAAATACTAAATTACATTCAGGAGACAAACGAAGGAAATGTGGAAAATGTCAATTCAAATGCAAACAAGACTTATGAAAAACCAAAACAAGCCCAGAGAAGCTAAACTAGACATGAAATGGCCATTGTATCCTTGGACCTGTTGTGTCCTGATCCATCTACATTAATGGTGAAGAAAACTGTCCAGAGAAAGCAGTCTCTCTCCGAGACCCAAACTTATCAATAAAATGTTTTATTTATATTATTTTTTCTAAGTAAAACAAATTCTTACTGACAAACTATATATCAAATATCTATACATCTGTCAGAATCTCACACTCTGCCCTTATTTAACAATATAAAGGTTCAGACATCCAAACGGATCATGCAAGCTGCATGAATATTCTCTCAAAAGACTAAAGGTTGGAGTGTTAAGGTTATGCTTTTGAGAACAAGCAACAGTATTTTCAGTAAAACAATCAACATTTTTGCTGAATTATGCGTCATTACTGCGAGGCAAGTAAAAACATGGAAATTATGGAAATTGAACTGAGGAAAAAAGGGCCTATGAGTGGATTTCCACACACAAACGCTACAAGAGAATGTGTCGAAAGGAGGGGCAGAGTGGTGGGAATGAGTGCGGGTGAAGAGATAAGGAGCTGCGGCAATTGGGCGAGGGTGGTGGTGCCGCGGCGTGGAGGGGAGTGGGTTTTCTCTTGGTGTTGGTGCTGGAAGAGACGTGTGCCTGCAGCATTGCGAGCTACAGCGTCACCAGCAGACTATGTAATGACACTACGGGAGGATCACAGCAAGTTTAAACCCTCATGTTCAGAATCCTAGGAAAGTTTCCAAAATTGACGATTTGCTTGTGGTTATATTTTGTTAAGGGCGTTTTGCGATACGGTGATTTTCTTCATTTTTCCTGAGTAACAGACCCTCCATAACACCTGGCACACTCTTCTTGACGTCACTGGAAAAGTTGCCAGAACAATAGTTGCTACACAACTCATTACCAAATGCAAACAATCAAATAAATGAAAAATTCATAAACTGCCAGTTAAGCTACCTCTAAAACATGTTGGCTTGTTGGATACCGTTCAATGAACTCTGCTTGGCCTTACAAATATGACACATGACTGACGAAGTATGTTGTAAGCATGACAAACTTGAAATCACCGACTAAGAACAGGTTAAACAGGATAAAAATGAGGGAATACCGCAAGTTCTTTTCTATGGAATGCTCCTATGATGGTGCATCTCAGTTCTGCAGGTTTCAAATCAAGGTGACCCTCCTTGGCAGCAGGATTTGCCAGAAGTTTCAATGGCAAATCTTTAAATCTTGTCACTAAAGTTCTCCATTCAACTAAAGTTAGCCTTCTGAAGACCTCTTGAACATATAACACTGACCTTGAATCAGCACTTGGAGCACTTTGACAATGGTCTTCTAGAGACAATGGTCCATTGCCAAGCTCATTTTTTGCAGCTACGTCATTTCGGTGGTTAATGCAAGGCCAGTTGAATGCAAGTCACGGTTGGGTAATTTGATTGAGAACAGAACCAATCTTGAAGTAGACTCCATGCAGATTGATCAGTTCAATTAGATGCTAAAGCGGCAGAGAGGCAGTTGAAGAACAGTCCTTTAAGTCAGTCAGTCACTATTACCCTTCTTGCACATTCATCGAGGTCTTACCTTGTTTCGCTTGGCTCCTCGCAGAGGAAAGAAACAGGCAAAGAGGAACTTGCCCCAGCTAATGACAGCAGCCAGGCACCAGTTGAGGCGAGCCATGCCTGTGTCTGTCCCGTCTTGTCTGCCAGCCTTCTTATCTCCCACTTTCGGCACTGGGAAAGGATCCTGCACCCGTCCTCAAGACTATGGAAAGACAGGAGATCCTCTTGTCCTAGTCCCTGGAGCAAATATGAAGTGTCTGAGTCAGACAATGATTGAGGATTTATGTTCCTTTCAGGAGGTTTTGGAAATTTTAGATGTCTGTCTGTGTGTCTGCAATTCCAATTTGTAAGGAAACAACAGGGGCTACCAGCAATCCCTGAAAAGGACTAGACCTTTGAACGATCTTGGAGGACCTGGAGCATTTTTTGAGCTAAAAAATGTCTCCCTGTCTGTTCATCCATTCGTCTTCTCAGCCTGGTCTGGATGAGTCAGTCCTCAAAGTGTGATCAGTACCGTCAGCTGCATAATGCGAAGAGCCCGCTGCTGATCGACGACACCGCTACACCTACGCTGGCATACCCTCACTCACTTTTCCCCCCTCACACACACATACATACACTCGCCTGCATGTAACGCTGTCCTGGCAAATGTGTTCGCAGGCAGAACAGCCCCCACCCCCCGCCCCCTTCCTCCTCTCTCATCACACTGCTACCCCTTCAGGCTCAGGATCGCCGGTGCTTCGCATTCACACACTCCGCTTACACACACTTGTCCATCTCTTTCGCTCCGTGCTGCTCAGCGACACACACGCTCTCACACACATACATGCAGTGATGCTGCAGCATTTACTCAGTCAGAGCGGGAGGAGGGGAGCAAAAGAGTCAGGAGGGGTGGGGGGGGTGGGGGAATGATGGGGAGCAAGGAAAAAAGGATGGATTACATGGGGAGTGGGGGGTGCCCGCATTTGCAGGGATATTTTGGAGTTAAAAATTATGACATAAACAAAAGAACGCATAAAGTAACAATGGACGGGATGGAAAACAGCTCATAGGAGAAAATATGGATGAATGCGAGAGGACGGGAAAGGAAGGGAATGACAAAATGGGAAGCAGCAGGTCGCTGGAAGGGAAGCAGGAGAGGCGAGTGTGTTTTAGAAAACTGAGCACACACGCAGACGGATGGATGAAAGCTGAAGCTGATGCGATGCAGGCGCAGGTTGGTGATTGTAGTTTGAGAAGAACTGGGTCGCAGAAAGGAGGAGAGGGGCATGGTGTTGAATCATTGTGTCTTGGGTGATTATTTCCAACTATCTCTCCCACTCTCTCTCCTTCCACGCACACACACTACTGCAGGTGGTGCACAGCCTCATTCACTCTGCTGCAGTCTCTCTACGCTTCAGTGGGAGCACATTCTCACTGCAGAACGCTTTCCTCTGCTACACCCCCGCCCCCTCCATCCAATCTCCAAACCCCTTTCCATGCAGCACACCACTGCCACACTAATGCAATCACAACACATCAAAGCAATAAGCAAAGGAGATAAACTGTGCAGAGGAGGCTTTTCTGTCAACCAAAGCTTGCTTAGCCCACAGGGTCGATGGGGGAACACAAACAGTTCCTTCTTTGATCCTAGAAAAATAAGTTCAAATCCTTTTGATTTTACTCTAATATTCTGAAATGCAGAAGCCACCTAATGAATGCGTGGAGATTTAATCAGAGAAGCAGCCAAGAGGCCAATGGTAACTCTGCAGAAGCTGCAGAGTCCTACAGCTCAGGTAGATGAAGCATCCAACAGAACCATTATTAGCTGTGGCCTCTGCAAATCTGCCTTTAAGGAACAATGCCAAGAAACCATAATTGAAAGAACCCTATGGCAGGACATTGACTAAAGTCAGGAGGAGAGTGTGATTATCATCAGTGAAGAGAGTTCTGTACCAACATGGGCTTAAAGGCCGCTCAGTGAGGAAGAAGCAATTAATTTGGCACCAACATAAAAAGACAATTATAGCTTGAAAACAAGGGAAAAATACCTTCACTGTTGGATAATTTGTCTTTGGTCATAATGACCATCACTACATGTAGGCAGTAACCTTGCAAGCCTTATGGCTGTTCCAATAGGGGAGCACTGTGGTGGTAGCATCACATTTTCTACAGGAGGAAGGGGCGCACTTCACAATAGAGATGCAACCTGACACAGTAGGAATGAGCCATATTTCGTCTTCGCTTTTATGAGAATCTTATCAAAAAATATCCAGAACACTTGACCCAAATAATACAGTTTAAAAGGCAATTCACTAGCGCCTAAGGAAATGTATGGAAACTTTTAATATTAAAGAAAGATTCAAAATGTGCTCTGTCTTATTTTTCCAGGAATTAGCAAACAAATAATTTTGATGATCTAACAGAACAAGTTTGGTCTGTGTACAATGTCCTGATGCAGTGTCCTCTTTTTGGAAACAATAGAAGTTATTGTGGGCACATACATAAAAATGTTTAAAAAAAAACAAAAAAAAACAGAAAAAATAATTCCTTTCTTGCTGGATGGCAACCAATGTTTTTGTTCTTTTAAGTTTTTCCATAGTTTTTACAAGAATTATTATAATGTTATTAATAGTACTCCAGGTGCAAGCATCTGGGAACTGCCTTGCTGCTGACTCGATGTAACCCGAGTGGTGATAAGGAAGCTTGAAGATGCTGGCTTGTGTGGAAGTGTCAAGATGATTTTCACTTGGAGTATTAATGTATATTCAAGTATATTTGATCTTTGAACTGTTAAAATAGGCAGTTATAAGCATGAATCTTATGGACAAAAACATAGAAGGGCCAGTTCATCGGGTCTAGATTCAGGTGATTTATGCTAGGTCTCTAAAATGAGAAACACTCCTTTGGGAACAGTATTGCAGACTTGCTAAACAAGGAAGACAAGTGTTTCAAAAGAAAAGTTAAGGAGGCCATAAACCAGGAAGAGAGGAGGTGGCCTCAGGTGTCTGCTTTAAAACAGCCTCGATGTTGCTCCTCAGGGAGATTTCATAACAATTCACACCTTCGACATGTGATTGTACCACCTCACACGATGTCCTCAATAGAAAGCACCTCATAAGTAGCAATCACCCAAATGGCTAATCGAAACCCATGGGACCTTAACAGTCCTATAAGTGCAATTGTCCAATACCAGAAACCCCATCCTCTGGTTAAAACTTATTCTACTTTGCCTTTTGATTATCATGTCCTTGATGACAGAGAATCTACTTACCTTTCTTTGCAAAAGCTGCAACAAAGTGATATTTAATTACAGCTATGAAACCCTATGCCATGTAGTGAAATTAAAATATATTTCTAAGGTTTGTCTGCACAGGTGTTATGCAAACTAAACCTCATTTCTGTTTTCACCAGTGCCGTTTCTCTCTCTACAGGAGGAATGAACGAGGAACATGTTCTGCCCAGTGTGAGACTGGGCATGTGTCCCATTTCTGGGAATGTGCTGACCTTACCCATTAGGCATAAGCAACTTGCATAATCACTGCTGACTTCTATTGACTGGCTTGTCACGCTGTCTATGCCTTTGACTGGAAAGCCTGTGAAAAAGTGCTAGTTGCCAGTAATACTTCCATCTAAGTGACTTTTTATTGTCAACTTTGGAAGCATGGGAATGTTCCATCAAATGCAGAAAAGAAGGATGATGTGCAATTGAACTCTACCTTTATTTTTTTTTTTTTTTCAAAATTTATTACGACATTAATTTAAGTTTCAGGTCACAGATTAAAACCTCCTAATATCATTATTAATTGTGATTATCAATGTCTTCTGTGT
Source organism: Poeciliopsis paucimaculata (assembly GCA_903067055.1). Lineage (NCBI taxonomy): Eukaryota > Metazoa > Chordata > Actinopteri > Cyprinodontiformes > Poeciliidae > Poeciliopsis > Poeciliopsis paucimaculata. The sequence continues at coordinate 23,668 of CAEGAD010053736.1, forward strand.
AATAATGACTTCATTTTCCATTACATGCAAACCTTACAAGGGTACATCTAGTATGGGGTAATGAATGTTGCAACACATACAGTGTGCTTATGGGGGAAAAAATGACTGTGTCTTAAACCTGAGGCCGGTTACATACAGTGGCTCTTCCATCAGTGTCTGCAGTTATGCACGTCGTTGTGCGAGATTTTGACCAGCTCTTCTGTGCAGAATTGTTTTAATTCAGCCACATTTACAGAAGGTTCACAGATGAGTGGCTTGTTTTGAGCCTGTCATTCAAAAACAGACAGCGGAGGAAAGGGACAAACTGACAAAGAATTATGCTTAGGTGTTTTTGAAAAGTGTTTTTCAAAAGTCTCTCAGTAAAACCTTCTAACAGTAATGATTCTCCCAAATTATTTTCAGTCCAATAGAGGTTCTCTGCTGCGACGTCGCATTAAAATGGCAAAGCAAGTATTGCATTAGGAAAATTCTGGCAATCAACTAAATTAAGCAGAAAAACATTAGCATTCAGTTTTAGAGGTCTGACAATTAGTCAAAATTTTTGACAATCAAAAATGCACAGTGATTTTACATTGATCTGCATGACAGTGTCATGAATCTTCATTTTTAAACAAAGGTAGAGAAATTTAATTTATAGCAGAAAGGAAAAAATAAGTAATAACTAAGCATAAACTTAACATATTGATGTACACGTGGTAGTTTTTCAAATGTTCCGGTTGACGAAAAGATGATCACTTTCGATCTCACCTCAAGCATTTCTGAAATAAATTCTCATTGCAAAATCTCTTCAGGAGACGATCCCAATAATTAGGCTAGGTGTTGTTGCTGTTAGCATTAGCCATCAGATATCCAGACAAGACTACTCCAAAACTCTGTGAGATAATTAAATGTAAAGAACAGCACTAAAACGTGACCCATGTTGACAGTTAAACTGATATGAAAGGTTTCATTTTTAGACTGGAAGGTACAGGTATTCTGAAAACAGTCAGGCAACTTTGAATGGTAGCTGCAAGACAAACAGGAGACAGAAGGAGGCGGAGGGTTTAGTTTCGTGCACCAGCAGCCTATTCACATTCAGTGCACAGAGTGTGCACTGTACAGGGCAGATAGCAGATTAGGCTCCGCTGCACACCTCATCATTCACCAACATGCACACTAATATGCTTTCCATTTTCTCTCCTTTTTTCAGGTTTCTTTCTAACACAGACCAAGTTCAAAGCTATGCAGTTTTTCTACTTTTCTTCATCATACAGAATCACTTTTTTTAGGTTTTAAAAATGAATCTTTAAATAGTTGATGTATAAAAGGACCAAACTCAAATTCAACGTCCTATTTTGACATTGTACGACAATGAAAGTCAGTCCAGACTCCCAGGTCATATGTAAAAATATTTAATAATATAAATAACTCTGTGCTTTTTCTGAAATGTCTTGCTTCATTAGATCTAATCCAGCGAAAAGCACCGCAGAGACAGAGGTGACCCCTTTTTGGCCGGTAATCAATGACTCAGTCTATTAAGTGAAGGTGCCCTAATCAGTCAATCTCAGTGGCACATGTGCATTGTAGTAGCAGGTACTTTACTTTTGTCTAAATCACCATAATATCCTACATGTAAGTGTAATTTTTCATAATTAAAAAGAAGGCCAGAATTAGGGTCTTCAGTTCTCATACAGTCTTATTTCGTGGTCTGCTCTTGGAAAATCCTCCAGGTGACAGGTCCATTTTTAGCGAGAGCAAATCATGCTCAGGGACAGGGAGGCACCTGAGTGCACTTAGAGTGGAGGTCTATGGGCGGTGACACTTCTGGGGCTGGCTGCCAAAGGAAACTCAGTTATCTAGAAACATCTACTCCCCTCCCACATCTACCCCCATCACCAACACACATACACACATGTGACCCGTACCAGCCTTTCCAGCATCACCCAGAGATATGAAACCACAGGAAGTCTTAACATTAGCAGGTAAGCAGCTGATCTCAGTGTACTGGATCGGTGGTGGTCTGGAATTTACCTCACAACCCTGCAGATGGAGCGATAGCACAATGCACTCTTCTGCTATAAAAAGTTGCGCTTGTTTTGTGACCAATCCACGTTTTCTACCAAACTAACAAAACTAGCCTCAGAGTTGCCAAGGTCCGTAGAGTTCATTGACTACAGATCCAGTCTCAAGCATTTGATTTTTGAGAGACATCATAATTTTTGTCTTGAGACGTGGTGGAGGATGCAGAGGCCATCGCTAAGTTGTGGCTAGGTCGTTAAAACTTGGGACTTTCTTTCAACTGGCGACTTGCCAGACCTGGACATCTTGGCACTTGCTTTGAATATCTCCAGAAATTACATCGGTGATCACATTTTATAATTGTCATGTTCTCAACGGTTGATGTTGGACCCAACTGCATTGAGACGGAACCAGAAGTGGTTTTGAAGACTTCAGAAAAAGTTAAAAAGGAAAAAATAACTTACAGAAAACACGAGAAGCCAGAGTTGAACAAAACGTAATCAACAATGACAACCCAGCAAGGAGACACAGGGAAAATGCAATCTGAAAAAAACAATGGGAGAAACCAGCGAGGAGTGACTGAGAATGAGGTGCTTAAGTACTGTGAGGCTGAACGAATGACCTTGGTTGATTAGCTAATGGATTGTAGGTGTGCGGAGAAAGCAGGAGGCAGGCTGAGCAGAGAGGAAGTGACATAGGAGCAAGGGACAGTACAATGGGGATCAGAAAACAAATCTAACAAAATAACTGGTCATGAGAAACATAATAAAAACAAGAGTTACTAAGAAAAGGACTACAAAGAAGAAAAAAAACATAACTAAAATCAATAAGAAGGGCCTGCAATAAAAGTAGAAAAAGGCAGAACCAATTACTAACAAATCCCAAAACAAACTCAAACAACCCAAGATCCTGACAATAATTCCTGCCTTTTTAATCTCTTCAAATATGTAATCCTTTTTCACCCTAAATAATTTTCAACAAACGTAAAACCAGACTTTTCTTTTCATCTTATAACAGTTTGTGAGTTTGTATGCTACATGGTCACAGTCTTATAAGCGTAGATATTGTTGTTTCTTCTTTTTTCTTCTTTGTAGTTCTTTTTCTCGTCTAAGGGCGACCCATATTAGCTCAGCAGTGTTTCCTATGTGGTCATCAGCGATTCAAACGTCCCCGATAAGCAGCAATCAGGTATCAGCCAGACGACAGTAGCACAATGCAACTCAACAGATCCGTTATCGTCGCCATCAGCTGCAGGCCAAAGCCAAATTAGAATTGACCAGAGTCTCAGCTCTCTGACTTTCAGTGATCCATGTTCTGCCGTTTCCAGCTGAGCAAGTTGGGGAAGGTTGGTGTATCTGTTCAGACTACAGGAGTTGTCAGGGTAGTGGCAACTTATCACGATTGTTGTGAGACTCAAACAAAAGAGAGCTCTGAATTCTTAAAATGCTGCGTTCTTACAGACCTTCTGTTCATCACATGGTGTTAGCCTTCTGCAGCTAAGCAGGACATTGAATTGAAACTATTTCCATGTGGAACAAGCTTGGAAAAAGCCTGAGGGAAGATTTGCTACGACCCACCAACAGAAACACACACACAGACACACCTCTATGTCAAAGGATTCAGCTCATAGCACACGTCCCGCTGCTGACTTGGCTGTTTTCCAGCATGCTTTTAGCCCCGCTAATGTAGCTACCTATGTAGGTTAAAGACCCCCTTGTGGTCAACAAAAACACTAGTGCCAGGGGAGACATCTCAAGGTGAACACGGTGCTCCGATCATACACTTCCCTTTCAGAGGTACTGTCAACACTGAGCAGGACAGGAAAGACAATGTCAGAAAGACACATTTCAGCTGCTGTTGATTTATTCCGGGAGGGAAAGGACAAAGGAAACATCCAACGTCATTTCCAACCTCAGAGTAATAAATATGAATTCTCACTAAAATTGGAGTAAGAATTTCTGTCGTATGTAGGAATGCACCTTGAAAGACGGACTCTACATTGAAATCCCCTGGCTCTGTCTGCTGTGCTTAGGAATTTTCAGACTCCTTAATTCCCTAGATGAGCAAAGAAATCAATAGGAAGACCACAGGCTTTTACTCTGTGTAATTATACACATTTATCACCGATCACAGCCTTGTATTTGAATACTGGCTGCAGAGACTGTTATACTGTGAGGCAAAGTAACAGATCAGCGCAATGCAGTTCATCTGTAAAGAAAGACTCAGCAGAGTGATATCGGAATAAGGGCAATTTGCAGTGCTGGAGATAAAGATTAGAGGAAATACCCATAAAGCCAGAGAGAGAGAGAACATTGGCCAGCACTCATTTTCTTCTGGCTAATCAAAAAGCTGGTATTTAAGATTCTGTGAGAAACGGTAGAGAGCTCTTTAAAGTGTTTACAAAAGAACCGAACACAAAAATAAAGAACTTATTTGGTGTTTGGTTAATTGCTTCTTAGGGGAAAAAAAAGGTTTTACTCTGTTCGAAAGCCACTTAAATGAAGCCACATCATTTAAGTGGCAGAACAGTTCAGTCGTTGGGTCTACCAATGCCAAACAGCTCATTCTGCTACTGGCTAACGTTTGGTTTCGGTTACTGGATCGGGAGATGGAAGATAGAAGAAGAAAGAGATGTTGATAATATTATAATTTATTTGTTTAAGAAACAGGAGGCTCGGTGGCAAGTATAGAACCATACACACTAGGCCTGTCGCGATAAACAATAAATCAATTAATCGCACGATAAATTAAAACTATCGACCTCATTTTAATCATCGGCTTTATCGTTTCTTCCGGCCTTTTTCTCTTTCTGTTGATGACTCTGAATGAAAAAGGCTCAACTGCGGTGCTCTCCACTGACCCTCCCTTCCTCATTTCCTTAGTGTAATGTTCAGCATACACTACACGATCTTAGCGCTGTCGGCCTATTGTCGGCCCATTTTCAAAACCTGATAAACCACACATTAGCCCACAGAAAGCCTAGGTATAACGGTTTGATCGGGTTCGATCGTGCCATGTGGTGTCCAACAAGGGGCACAAAATAATGGCTACATGTCCAGTTAACTAATTGTAAAACCAGGCATTAATCAAGGCTTTACTACAATCTACCTGCAATGCATGTAGCTAGTGTCAACATAAAGTCCTGGCTGAATGAAAATCATTATAACCTATTTATGTCACGTTAACAAAGAACAGCTGAAAAGTTACCGGGTTTATCAACTGCGGTAGTGATTTCGCGCCAACTCCTCCTCTTGTTATTTACAATTTTTTTTGCACGAAATGTTGAATAAACATTAATGTTGTTTCTACATATCATCTCTGTTGCACCGTGTCAGCTGTTTGGGATTCCCCTCTGTAATTTCCCCTCAGAAAGCTTGGAGGGAAATCCCCGCTTTCTGATTGGTTTCTTGTCACATTCAACAGTTAACATTCGGGGAAACCCCCAGATTTAGATCGGAGGCCGTAACACACCACATGCTTGATGATCGGCTACGAAATCGCAAGCGACAAGCTTAGAAAGTCCAACGTACATAGGACAATCTTAGATCGTAGGTCTTTTTAAGATTGTCCTATGGGGAAAACTGGGGCAAAAAATGGTGTAGTGTGAACTATTGAATCAGGTAGTCGATGTGTCCGTCTTCTCTATTTAAATCTAATGACTACTGAAGGGCAGACTTCTTAATCTGCACTCTTTTGGTTGAATGCAGTATTTATTTCCACTTTGGCTTTATGTTGTTTAGATTTTATTCAAGTGCATTTTTTGTTAATGGAGACTGTTTTTGGATGTTTTGTTTATTTTGTTTATCAGTTCCAGCATTTTTTTGAAAATAAAGTGTATCTATCTTTGGCATGCATTATTACATCATTTCTATTAAATCAGTGTTAAAAAGGTCTTGAAACAATATTATCGTTTTTGAGACAATTAATTGTTCAGCAAAATTTGTTATTGTGACAGGCCTATACACAACCAGAACAGCCTGATACATTGTGCTTATGCTGGTCACTAGCTTGGTCACACACCGCTATGGGATGAAATTCCTCAACCAGTGTGACACAAAATTGGGTTGGTCACTTATGCTGATGATGTTATTATTTGGGACAGATTTTGCTGCACCATGGTTGGCAGTTAGTTGTGGAACTAAGCAGTAAATCTGGACACAAACCAGCTAAACAAGCACTGATTTTTCTTAGCTAACTTTATCTTATGATCTTGTGATGTCTAGTGTTAAACAACTTTCAAAACTGAAACTCATTAGAAAGCGCCGTCCAGTATTACTTCGGTAAACGCTTGTGCTGCTGTCTGACCTCTACAGCCTTTTGAGCATGAAGTCTGATTGCAGCCACACTTATTTAGCAGCATGAACAATAATGTCATTTCAGGGATAAAAATCTGAACTGAGCATTGAATTCAACAAAAAATATATATATTAAACAATTTAAATACAAAGCCTTTAAAACCATACCCAAAACATTTGACCCAAGCCATAAAATTTAAAAAGTGATTCTGCCAAATATTAAAGGGAATGAATGAAGACTTTGATACCACTAACAGTGAAAGTGATCAAAAGAAAGGGAGAAGAGATTGTCCTTCATAGTCTGAGTCTAGGAGAGTCAGTGAGCGATGCGTCTTCCCTGAGGGAATTCTAGTAAATGAAGCGTTCTAACCGCTTGGTTTATCCAATGGGACAGAACCTGAGGCTGCGCTGTCAGACTGTCACAACACACTCGTGAACACAAGCAGGCAGAGACAAGCGACACACAGAGCTAGGAGGAACACATTCAAGCTCTTTTCCATCCAGTTTCTGCACCAACAATATATATTTATAACAGTCATTTTGCTTATGGGATAAAGGAAAGGAAATTTCCAGATGTGTGAAAACCGACCGTCAGTCAGTACACCAAACGTGAGGATGACGCTTTCCGGTAACGAATTCGTCTTTTCCTGGTGTCTGTGCGCTGTTGCCATGGGAGACGTTTATGTAAGCCATGTCTAATCCTGTTAGCTGTTACTTAGGCTGCAGAGATGCACAAGTGTACACTCAGGCCAAAAGGAAAGCCATCCCAGCTTTTCTCTCTTACAGCAAACTCTTCACCATCGTCAATGTCAGGAAAAGACAACCTGCACATTTAGCCTCTTTCATGACAGGCATTGGTAAAGTATCTGGCTGTTTCCTCTGTGAAGGGTATGGATGCAGGTCCGATTGTTACAGTAAACAAGCAGAGTGTTTAAAAGAGTCACACAAAAGAGGATTATACAGAATGAAAGGGGAGCGAGTGGGAGTGGAACAAAATGACTAAAGTAGAGGCGGACGTGAACGATGAGACTTCTCGATGGAGCTTTTAGGTCTCATAAAGATCCACGCACCAGCCACTTCATTAGGTGCCCCTGATCAATTGCTTCTTTACAGAAGCAGCTCATAAGCTTATTACATGGCAGAAGCCTTATGGCTCTTTGTAACTAGATATGGTAACGGCAAATTGCCAAAGTTCAAACTGAGCATCAGAATGAGAAAGAAGGGGAATTCATGGGACTTTGAACGTGGCATGGTCGGAGTATTCACAATATTCTGTGAGTAACACAATCAGAAACCTCATTATCTTTTGGGATTTTGATGCACAAGCACCTCTCAGGTTTACGGAAACAGAAAATGACTTGTTAAAATGCCCACCAGTTGAAGACCACATGAACTTAGACCACTAGGAACAAGAAACTAAGGATAATTCTCACCAAAATATGTCGATGACTGATGAAAAGTCAACGACTCTCTGACCATGTCCATCCTTTTATGACACCGGTGTACACATCTTCTACTGGCGTCTTCCAGCACAATAATGCAACTGGTATTTTTGACAAGACATTGAATTCACTGTACCCCAAAGGTCTCCATGGTCACCAGATCCTAGTCCAGTTGAGGAACTTAGGGATGTGGTGGATTCACAAGGGTGCACGACTTATGGGCTCTGATTTCCGTAATTTTGGGAAAACGGTTATCAGTCCATACTTACCTGTGAAGCCGATCTTACCTCCCTATCTTCTCTATCTCAGCAAAAGTCTAAAAATCAACTACTGTCGTCTTCTGCTCTCCTGTGAGAAAGGTTTGACTGATAGATCCCCCCCCCCCTCCAACAGCTCATGTCTGCACCTTTGCAGTTAACAATAGTCACCCCATTGTTACTGACTTGGTGGCTTTTGGCTATATTTAGCAAAAAGACTCACCAGGTCAGGCTGTTGAAAGATCTACAATCTTTGATCAACCAGAGAACCGCAATCAGTGCAGCCCTACTCACAATCTAACTTCGGAGGCCATGGTAAGCTGTGGCATGTTGGTAGAATCGCACCAAACAATAAAATGTGAAGTTTCTCCCTTTACATACTTAAAAAAAAAAATCCAGTTGAACTATGCAGAAATAAGCACTAGAAAACAGCTCAGCAGGACATCAAAACTGTAATGCACCTACTTATCCCAGCACACAGGGGACCATTAAACGCAGATCCTGAGGGAATATGGGCCTCTTTATGAATTCTGTCCACTTTGACTTGACCTCATAGATCTTCAACAATGTAAGAACCAAACTGTGACCACGATGAGTCACACTGCATGCTCTAGAGCACAGGTGTCAAACTCCAGTCCTTAAGGGCCGATGTCCTGCAGTTTTTAGATGTGCCACAGGAACAAAACACTGGAATGAAATGGCTTAATTACCTCCTCCTTGTGTAGATAAGAGCCTTGCTAATGACCTAATTATTTTATTCAGGTGTGGCGCAGCTGAGGCACATCTAAAAGTTGCAGGACACCGACCCTGGAGGACTGGAGTTTGACACCTCTGCTCGAGAGGGTAATGCACGGGGGAATTCTGTCTTTACGGCAACATATAAAGCAAAACAGCCCAGCCAACATTTCTTATTTGCTGTGTGCACGAAAACATGCCTATAGATTAGTGGTTTTGTGATGACAAAGCAGTTGTAAAACGAACTGTTTACTCTCAGCAGCCAGCACAGCACTGCAGTGCAGTCACATGTGACGTTTCAATAGTTCAGACCCCTGTTACATCTCAGCTACTCTGATTCGTAGTCGTAAAAACAGAGAAATCACACAGTCTCCTCACCTTCCCTTCTGCTCCATTACAGACCCAGGTCCATTTAGTGTTTCTCTGGATCTGGCCAGCTGTTGGCATCTGGCTAATGGCTGTTGTGGTGGTGACAGATTGGTCGTCCTGGTACTTGCTTTTTCTCCAGTGCCGGAAGCCAGGGGCGCAAAGCTGGATTTAAATTGTACGTCGTGCTCATTGGAGAAGAGATGAACCATCAGAAGTTGGCTCAGCAGTGGACAGGGAGGAGGAGGCCAGAGCAGAGCTGGAAGCATTGACATGAGTCAGTGGAAGTTTGGACCAGAAAGCTGTGTTGAATGATGACACACAGACAAAAAAAAACAAAAAAAACATTAAATTTAGATTATAGTTTTTGGCATACTCCAACTTTAAGATGTAAGGCAGAAAAAAAAAAAAAGAAAGCTTTGCTTACTGGCTCACACAAGTTCACCATCTCAATCTTCCACTCCATCCAGGAAGATGGCAAAGACTCACCAACAGAGGGAGCCCTTTACCCTTTTCTAGTCAAATGTTATTATCAACACAAAAATTAATGTCTAAAATTAGCTTCGCTGTCATTTTAGCTTTGTTAGGAGCTTACCGCTTTGCTGTGTCCCCTGCTTCCATAGAGACCCTCAACCAGATGACATCTTTCGGAAAATGGCGGCGGTTGCTAACATGTACTTAAAGCTCAAATTGACTTTCCCCACGGACGTGGGAACATTCCCGAGAGAAGTAACATTTAACCAGACAGTTCCTCTCCGGTGCCGGGGAGGAACCGAACATTTTGACTTGTCCATTTGCAACTTCTGCCCAACTGAACTTGGACGACAAAAATGACTGCGAGGGGAAAAAAAACAAAAAAAACATGGCGGATTCACAAAACTCGTTAGCCAGGAGTCGTGTTCCACAGCGGTAACGTCACAGCCAAGGAAACGGAGGAAGTAGAGGAAAATTATATAACCCCAAAAAGAAAAGCATTATTTATTAATACAAAATAAAAGAAGTAGAATTTAATGGACGTAGTGTTGCTACAAACTCGTGTACACTAGGTGGCGCCAGTGTGCACCTGAAAGTTGCTAGCGAGCCGCCATAATAGAAAAGAAGAAGAACATAAAGACGTCAACGCAGCACCGGGAGAGAAAACAGCCCGCCCCTAGTGGAGAGGAAGAGAACACTTTTTTTTTTTAAATTCCACTCTTGGACACTCATAGTACACAAAAATGTATTTAAGGGCTAAAAAAGTAAATTTTACATGATTTTCCCCCTTTAAAGAAGCAAACATAACATCGTCTGCAAAAAGTAGCTTTCCAAGCAACCTCAACACTAACTTTCTGCGTCTGAAAATTATTTTATGAATTGCCTATAATGTTCCTTCCCTCAATATTCCAGAAGGGGAAGCAATGTTTATGTTGCAGTTTTTCCACATCTCTGCCTTTGCTAATTTATAGAAGTAATTTACTTTCAGTGTAACCCAAGTCAAAATGTAAAAGACCTGAAAACCAGCGCCGGCGGTACATCACACTCATTCTGTGCCAGATCAGCAGCAGCAAGTCTGACATTGTGAAGCTGAAGCACAGTGTGATATGAGGAGTGACCCGAGTGTGTGGAGGGTAAACGGAGAGAGTCCCTCAGAGATGGAGGGGAGGAGGGGTCACGCTTGTTCTCCCTGGCCCCCTTTTTAGAGTTCAGACAAGTCCCACGATGATAGGAGATTAATGAAGCTGCTGTGGCACTGTGATCCCCACAGGACACACAGTCACAGGCATACAAGGACTATTCATTCTAGATGATCACAGCTTTCATCTACCTCACTCCAGCAATTTCACATCAGAGAAGGGTTTTCCTTTTTTCCCCTCCTTAACCGATAAAATTCGACACGTCCTTTCAGTTCTGTGCATTTGTCATGAAAGTCAAGTCAGAAACCAAACACTCAAAACGACGTTTTGAGTTTGTCTTTTAGCAATGCGAGTACAGCGATGATATAAGCAAGCTGCACCACATCTCAGAGTCAGAAGGATGTCGCATTAACACATGGACTTGTCTCCTGCCTGCAGTCAGGTCAGCTGCTTTCGCAGGACAATACTGGCCCCCTGTGGCTGATCATATGTACTACAACCTCACCTGGCTTTGCAGTCAAGTATGACTGGTGAAATGAACTTTAGGAACCATTCACATCTTACAAAACCCTCAAATATTATATTGCATTTATGTTTACATCTTGCTCTCTTTTGTCTGTCTGTACGTTTTAAATTTCCTGCGTGAAAAAAAGAAGAAGAAAAAAACAGAACTGCCGTGTAAACGATCTTCCAACTTTCACATCTGACTTCTTGAAATTGATCAAACTTCAACACAGACATTGAACTTTATGCAGCTCAACGTTTGCAAAACGAGCCATTTGTAATTCATCCAGAACAATGAACTTAGTGGAGGTTACGTGTGCTAAATGTTTTGAAAGTTCGCAAATATTCCAAGCAGCTGAATCCATATGGAAGGCAAAACACCTTAGCCAATCGTACCTAATTACAACTCACTATTTAGGACAAGGTCACTTATATTTACTTATTAAAGTAAAAGTTATTTCACAATATATCCACAATCCAATGTTGTGGATCTTCTTTCAGTCACCTACGTTTTTAATATTAAAAAAAAAAAAAAACACCTGAACACACTTTTCCACCTAACTTGAAACAGCGAGTGAAATTTATTTGAATTAAATAAAGTCTGGTACATTTCACAGCTATAGGAGCCTACACAGTAAGCAGAACGTCTTATTGTCCGTGTGCTGAACTACGCCACAGGGTAGTCCGTGACAGTTTTTGTCGCGTAAATACTGCCGGGGACATGATGGCAGCAGCCGGATATTGCTCCCCATTACATAATAATCTTTTCTTTTTTTTTTAAAGGAGATACAAAGAAACTTGTGCGACTTTAGGAAGCATTTATGCTGTTTTCCTCCAATATACGTCACCATATCGTCATGCTTTGAAAAGAAAACCACTGAAGTTCTTTTTTTTTTTTTTTTTTTTTTTTTTAAGTTAACACAACGACATGATTAATAATGTTATAGTGTTGTATATTTAGCCTCTAAAATGAACAATTAATCTCTCAAGGATGTTTTGTCTTCTCTAAAATCGTTTCTCAGTAGTTCCGTCCAGTTGGGAAGATCAACGATGAACCGATTCAGGAAAGCACAGCCTGAGAGTTCTTGATCCCGATCATATTATCTGCACTCATTGACCTCCTCATGGCAGATTTGCTCAAGTCCTTGTACTTGTCTTCACACAGCCTGGATATGGCCTAGAGAAAGTGGAAGCACAAAACTTTTAGTGCCCGAAAACAAAAGGCACGACAAAGAAAAGAAAAAACTCGACGCACCTCCAGTTTCTGGGCTCGCTTGTTGCTGAGTGGCTCCAGAGGGAAGCTGAGGTTGTTGTCGTCGGCCAGAGAGCGCAGGTCAAAGTAATACTTGGCGTAGACGCTAGCCGGAACGTTGATGTTAAACTGGAGCAGCTCCAAGAAGTGACGCTCCATCTCATTCCTGACCAACGCAAAGATCTCATCAGTTGTTTCAAAGCTAAAGTCCGTCTTAAAAGAAAGCCAGCTGAGGAGCAGCACTCACATGTCCTCCACTGTGATGTCCTTTAGGATCTGGCAATAATCGACGTTCCAGACGGCCTGGTCGTCCCAGACTTTGGACGCGAGCAAGATGGCGCCAAGAACGATGCGCTTCCAGTTGGAGGGACAAATGTCTATCTCAGCATACGTCAAAAGCCTTTCAAGGTACACCTGAAAGAAGACAAATCATCCAAATGGGAATAACACTGTCCCAAACCGGGAAGCCTTCCATCTTACACCTAGAAATACAAGATGTATGTGCTTACCAGGGTAACGATGGCACACTCGGCCGTGAGCTGCGCCGAGCTGAAGAGCGTCCTGATGAAGCGGTAGATGAGTTTGTGCTCGGGATCAACCACAGAATAATCATCTGGAACCTTTTCTCTCTGTTGGGAGGGAGACTCAGTTTCATCAGATCCCACCGAACAAGTGGCCTGACGTTTGGTTGGAGACTTACCGACAGAGGGTGCTTCTTCTCATCGAATATATCCAGCGAGCGGTTGGAATCTCTGCAGAAACGAGAGTTGTCTTTAAAAATGGGACAAACAAGAAATACCGCAAACCCCCTGTACTTGTGGTGGTTAAAGACCCCAACACTAAGAACATTTATAACAGCCTAGCAAATCACCACCAAGCAAAATATACTGGCTGCTTTGCAAATGCCAGCATGTCAAGTAGCATTGCGCAGGAGTATTTTAGCTTTCAGCTTGGTGTAAGGAGAGAAATACATGAGCACATTCCAAACTTTTCCTACCTGTTTTTGATGTGATAGTATATGGCCAAAGCAACACTGGAAGAGACAGAATTAATTTAAAAAAAAAAAAAAAAAACATGAGGAGGAAAAAAAAAAAAAGCTTCTATCACATCTCTGCATTTATTAGTAACCTTTTGACCGAACGGGGTGAGGATGCTTACCATCTGATGGTGCTCTTAAGGTTTGGCTGGCTGACTGTGCTGTCGTCAATGAAAATTGTTGAACAAGAGCTGTACTTTTTAGTCAGGAGTCCTGGGGACATCTGGAACGTTCACAACAACCAGCATTAAAACAAGGATTTGTCAAGTTGACAAAGTCCTAGCTTATTTCCCTATACCAAACATCTCCATCCAGCACAATCAAACGCTTACTTTCTGCTTTATGCTGATGATACTGTGATTTAACGCACATCAGCTACTCCGAAGCGTAAGATAAAACTGGGCTACCATTTGTGTTAGGGAGAAAATTCAAATGGTCCTGAATTTTGGGAGACCGGCCGATCTTATCCACTGATTTTTTTCTACCTCTGCAAGTGTCTAAAAATCAGCCACTGTCCCCTTCTGCTGTACCATAGGAGAGGGCCGACTGAGTCGGGTCATGGCTGCACATGTATGGTTAGTAGTAGTCACCTCAACTTTGAGACTTTGTCACTATATTTAGTCATTTTTAAGAAAAAAAAAGTAAAAATCATTAACGGACAAAATCTGAATCATCAATCTGGTGATCACCATCTGGTGATCGACCAATCACTGCAATCGGTGTCCGATGTTAAAATGTTATGATCATCTGAAATATTGAGACGTAAGACGAACAAAATCCGTTTTTAAATGATGCTTACATTTGAAAGACATTTGATTACAAAAAATTTTGCCTCAGGTTTATTTTGGGGTTTTCCGAAGGTCAAATTGATGAACTTACGTGGTTCATGTAGTTGCTTTTCCTTTTTTCCCGCACTGGAATGAGACAAAACGAGTCAGACAGGCAAGTAAATAACAACTAAGCACGATACAGAGAGGAATACCCACCATCCGTCTGGGACTTATTGAGGAAGAGGGTGCTGGCTCTGGGGTGGTCCGATGGGTTCGCCTCCTGGGCCAGTTCTGTTGCAAAAGGAAACATTTCATTGAACTAATGGGGACACGTCGACATCAGAGGGTATTCTCCTGCCCACGACCCAAACCAACCATCAGGGAGCTCCCTGTCGCTGATGTGCTGCAGGTAGGTGCCCGTGTCCTCACTCACGTCCTCTGTGGTGGTGATGGGACACTCGTCCAGGTCCACGTGTCTCCGGTGGAGTTTCGGACTCTCTCCTGGAGAGAAGCAGCAGGACACGGAGCCTCCCATTGCTGACCTACAGCTGTCCTGCTGCAGGCAGAGCTGGTTCCCATATAACTAAAGCTTGGGCCTCCTGTTGACAACGCTGCACTCCAGGGGTCAAAGTTCAACCTAAACCTTTTAGGAAGGAAAGGGGCTGGTGGGCACTTAAAAACACATAACACCTTTAGATGGGTTTTATATCAGTTTCATGGCGCCAAACATTCAGCTTAGTGAAAATGTTACTCTCTAGCTGCAGAAAGGGCTGCATGGAACCACTGAGGTTTCTGCACAGACAGCTGACATATTCAGGGCGTCTGCAAGCTTTTCCCAGGATTTGCATGGATGAAACCACCAGTTCTCCCAACAATAACTATTTACAACACAATCTGACTGAACAAAGCGGAGTTTCCAGTGATGCAGCAGTCCCAGGCTCTTCTATCTGCCTCCATGGCAGCTAACGCTCGGTTCTACCCAGGGCTCGGTTGCTCCCCCTTCCGAGGAATAATGGATCAATCCATGTCCGCTGCAGCCGCAGGACCCGCCCCCGGTCCCGGGCTGATACGCTGGAACAGATACACGGACTCAGCAGCTGGAAAAACCTCCGAACAGAACCGGGAGCGCGAGAAGGAAGCGCCGATTAATAACACAGAGAACGTTCATCTCGTCGCATTTGCAGGAGACACGTCCTCTACGTCACAGGCGGTGGCAGCGTAGCAGCTGCGTTCAGAGACGGCTTCCGGATTTTTGGATTTCAAAATAAAATGCGGTGTGGTAATGTGTTCGCTCAAAGGCCATTTTATTAGAGACATGTGCAAAGCAGCTGGCTATCACACATTGTCAGAATTAAAATCATTAAAATCACTTTTTCAATGAATGTTTAGCATGGAATTTGGTTAAACTTGACAAAATATTAACGTCTATAAGCTAATCATCTTAAATCGATGTAATTACCGTGCTTTTATTCTGAATACCTAGCGCCAATGAAACGGAAGCGACAACAGTTTCAAAGCTACTTGATTAATGATTGATTTAAGAAGAGACCACGCCTCTCTAACTGCCGTCACAAAAACACGCTCTCTCATTGGGCGATATTATTTAAGGTGTAACGTAATTGGTCGACTCGTTCACTGAGGGGACTAGATTCGGAGCGCTTTGTGCTGTGTATGTACAGTTTGAAACTAACAAGAGCCATTTTATTCTGATACATGTTCGGTGTGAACCGAAGTCCGTATTTGCCGTGGACTGGTACAGAAACGTCAGTAGAACTAAACCAATTTACACCTGAAAGTGGGCCGGCGCTAATGTCAAAAAGCCACAGAAGATGGCACTACTGAGTCAGTACGCTGTCAAGATGCGAGAAGAAGAGTTTTCACAGCGGCTACGTTATGTGTTTGAAGCATGGCGCTTGTCCCTTATCAAGAAAACCCGCTTCCTGCACTTTCCAAACTCCATAACTCCTCGGCACGATTCCGCTTTGCTAACCAGGAGCTCCGCCTGGCTCAGGACTGGAGGAGGCTGGGGGTGGCTGCCGTGGTCTGGGATGCCGTAAGTGACTCACTTCTGCCGCAACTCCATGGGGTTTCGGGAGAAATCAGCAATATATATACATATATATATAGATATATATATATTTGCCTCCTTTCCAGGCGGTTGTTATGTGTATGTATCTGGAGCTGGGAGCAGTGGAGCTGAAGGGGAAGAAGGTCGTTGAACTGGGAGCTGGGACTGGACTGGTGGGGATTGTGGCCGCTCTGCTGGGTAAGATCACAGCTGACTGATGGGTGTTTTCCGAGGCCCAGTAACCGAGCCGATATTTAGCACTTTATGTTAGGTTTTAACAGTCTTTATCTATCTTAAAAGCAGATAAATGTATATACAATTTTTTTTTAATGCTGCTATTGTAGGGTAAATATTACATTTAACTGAGTTTTGTAGGTTAAAATATCACTTTTAACTGAGATTGGCAGGTTAAATATTAAGAATGTTTTATTTGCATTGTTATGGCACTGGACTTAATGTAGTTTTTGATTGTTGATTCTATGTTGCATGACCTTGTGTTTTTGTGTTTATTATGTAAAGCACTTTGAAATGCCTTGCTGCTGAAATGTGCTATACAAATAAAATTTGATTGATTGATATATATATATATATTGGCATATAAATACAAGATAATTGCTGAGGGGTTGTGGCAGCATTCATGTTTTGGAACATTAAGATATTTAAAGTGTACCTCATAGCATTTGTCTGATGCTGATTAGTAAAAGAAAAAAAAACTGAACAATAATTCATACATCAATTTTTTTTCCCCCCCAGGTGCTCATGTGACCATCACGGACAGGGAGCCTGCCCTGGAGTTCCTGTCCGCCAACGTTGCGGCCAACCTCCCCCCACCGGCCGGCGACTCGGTGGTGGTCTCGGAGCTGACCTGGGGTCAGGGCCTGGAGCGTTTCCCCGAAGGAGGATTCGACGTGGTCCTGGGAGCGGACATCGTTTACCTGGAGGAGACCTTTCCCTCCCTGCTGCAGACCCTGGAGCATTTGTGCTCGGACAGCACCGTCGTTTTGCTGGCCTGCAAGATCCGCTACGAACGGGACGCGCGCTTCCTGAGCATGCTGAGGCGCGGCTTCGCCGTGGACGAGGTCCACTACAACAAAGACAGGGACATCCGTCTGTACAAGGCGTCCAGACTCCCTAGAAGAAGGGATTTATAACAAGTCAGATTTATATTTTACAAAGCAATCCAGGAGGGTTTAAGAGAAATTTTTTTTTTTTAAATAGAAGAAAAGAGCAAGAACACATTTATTTTCAGCTGCCAAAACTCTTTTATATGGCTCTAACATAAATGCACTGTTATACATGTTAATGTTGACATTTAGAAAATGTGAATAAAAAAAAATTAAAAAGCAACATAAAAAAAAAAAAAAAAAAAGCATACCAATTTACAACCATACATAAGACTACAATATGGCATTCTGTTTCATGAAAATAACAGCTTTGTTCTGATTTGGTCTCGCTTTACATTTCAGGGTTTCGTGAAATTTGGACCAAATCCCGTCTTCAACCAAACACCCGTCTGCGTTTGGTTCAGGGAGCAGTTAGCTCTGAGCCTTTCAAAATTGTATTTTTATTTTTTTAAGTGTCTCAGGATTGTAAAAGCAAGGAAAGTGCACACACTGCTTTGTCGTCTTACAGACTCCTCAGGTGAGAGGGGGAGGAGAGGGGTCTTTATAAAAAAAAAAAAAAAGCTCCTGTTGAGGATAAAACGGAACTGCAGAAACTCATCTTCCCTCCCAAACTGTCCAGATATGGAACCAGGCATATTGTGCATTATAAAACAATCTGTTTATCCAGTGAGCTTACAAATAAAGTTATGACTAGAAAGTACACCCTCTAAATCTTCAGGTATTTTTTTTTTTTTTTTTTTTTTTACCACATTCTAATAGTATTTATACAGATTAAGACCAGACCAAGTACAAAAAACGTCTTAATTACAAGAAAGAAAATATGAGAATAAAGGTAATAAAGTCATATCAGGAGGCAAATTTGAGAACTACATGAAATATAATGTATTAAAATGAGGAGTGTTGAGCATTTTGTGAAGTTATACTTTGGTATCTTTTTAACAAATAAGGAATTGCATCATTTTAAACAGCATAAAACTATTATGAGCAGGACTTTGAAAAAATAACTTACCGCAAAATGACTATGAATTTCTTCCTAGTATAATCGTGTCTATTCTCATACTATGAGTTTATTCTTGTAATTAAAAAAGTATTCTCTTAGACTGGCCCTAATAGTCATATATTTAAAACAAGTCATTTATCAAAGTTATGGCCCAATTTCAAAAGTTGAGAGTTAAAAACTAAGTACACCAACTGTTCAGCACGGTGGTGGAGGGGTGATTATTTGGGCCTGTGACATGCCAGGTCACATTTCAGTTTTCCACATCGTTTCTCCATTTCTCTGCATTAAATGATGGCTTTTTCAAATGAGGTTAGATTTAAATAAAGTTTGAATCTGATAAAAAAAATTAAAAAACCTGCCAATTATATCTTAGTACAGAAAAAAACCCTCTGATTTACAGGTGTAGTTTTAACTTAACTATATGCACATATTCATTTTTACTGCAAAAGGTTTTTTTGTTAAAAAACAAAACAAAAAAAGTAAAACTAGCTTTAAAAACAAATGTTCATGACAGTTTTTAAAATTCACTTTTAACATAAAAAACTAGAAAAACCATTGCGCCATCATCAAAAGGATTTAGCTACATTTTTATCTTCTAGAAAAAAACAGAAAAAAAAAAGACAAATTGTGTCTCAAATGTTTCCCAAGTTCAATACTGTATTTTTAAAGCTGCATTTTACAGTTCATATTTAGCTGTTTGTCCTAAAAAGGCATATGTAAAAATAAAATAATAAAAAAATGGCATCACAGAAGCAAATAAACTGAGAATAAACAAAATACAAGTCAGAGATAAAACGACCCACCTACAGTTCATAGCGTGATTAGGTAACAGATTAATGCAAGTTAGGAATAGAAACGTAACCTCTGAGTTATCAAGCGACCGGCCTTTTGGGAGGTGGTTGATGTCACTTCCTCTTTGCTGGTGATTCAGCCCAGCTTGATTGGGCCCAAGTGACTGGAATGCTTTCCATGAGCTCTGAAACGCTCACTGTCCTCTTATGAGGGAAAAGCGATGCGTAAAGAGGGACAGGTGTGTTTTATGTCTCAGTAATTCCCACTGTCAGATTTATCAGCAGTTTTTTTTTTGTGTTTTTTTTTGTAAGAAAGCAGGAAACGTAGAAAAGGAGGAGTGGCTTCCGGATGCGGCTCTGAGCGGAGTCTCTGTACATAGGGGGCGCTCTACTCTGATTTGTGGCAGTACAAGTCTTTGAGGGCTTTGAGCTCCTCGATGAGGGTTTTGTTCTGGTTCTCCAGTACGGCCACGCGGTTCTCCAAACACTTCACGTACTCCTTCTTCTTCCTGCGACACTCCCGGGCTGCCTCCCTGCGTCACACACACGGCCCAATAAAGTTTCGTATTACTTTAAAAAAATAAAACTTGCCTGTATCACTTCCAGACTGTAACCAGCACCTGTTTTTCATTAGCCGGACCTCCCTTTTTCGTGTGACTTCCTCTGTGCCTCCTCCTGTTCCCAACGCGGGAGACGCTGCCATGACGACACCCGGCGTGATGGTACTGGTTGGAGCTGTCCGGATCTGATAGGCCTGGACGTCGCCGGAAGCAGCTGATTGGAGGAAACCGACAGACATGCTGGATACGTTTAAGACAAACAGGAAGTGGCGCAACGCCGTGACGACTGATCTAGTCAGTGAAACACACTGAAGTTGTTGGGTAAACTAGCAAAGAGTGTCCTTGGTCTCACCTTGAACGACGACCTGGTTGCTGGGAACGAGGATCTGCTGGCCGTCGCTGGTCTGGGCGTACTGCAGGATGGTGGTGCCGGGCTGCGAGGCGGTGGCGTTGGCCATGGTGAGGGTCTGCAGGCCCTGGACCCCGTCGGTGCCGTTGCTGGCCAGCTGAATGGCTCCGCCCTGCGTGATGGCGACTGCAGAGGGAACCGCTGCTTCAGCTTCCACAGATCACACCTGAACCCTCCCACACACAAAGCCCACCATCCCACGATTAAACTTACTGTACTGCCCACTGCTGGTCTGATAGATGGGGGTGGGCATGGTAACCGTGGTGATGGCTGGACCTGAGTCGTCTTCAGATTTCTCCTCCTCGATGCGAGGCACGGCGGGAGCGTCGGACGACAGGTCGTTGAGAATCTTCCTGTTTAGGAGGATCAGAACAGATGATGACGGTTTGGTGCTGAAACATCAGAGAAGTCTTCCTCTTCTCTCCTCTCTGACCTGTAGGACGGCCGTCTGGACAGAATCTCTCTCCTCTTCTGGGAATCTGTGACGCTGTCCACAGACTCCTGGGAGTCCTCGCTCTCCACGGTGGAGATCTGGAAGAGCACAGGGCTTTGAGCGGCAGAGGCCTGGGCGGGCGCAGCGCGAGGAGGCGAGTTAACGGCGTACCTGAACGGCCTGGATATGAGGCGACTGGATGACGGAGGGCTGAGCCGCCTGGATCACGCCGTGCACCTGCACCGTCTGACCGTTGGGGAGCTGCACGATGGTGACCCCTGGGCTGCTGGAGGTCACGTGGCCTGCTGTGATGGGCGCCTGCAGACAGAGCAGCATGCCAACGGCTCGGCTTTAACGAACCAACCCGAGCGGCGGTCTGGAGGTCGGTCGTGATGGACAGAGGGAGGAAAGGAGGGGTTTACCTGGGCGAGGGTGATCTGCTGCGCCTCGGACTCAGAGACTGCTGCTTCGCCGCTCTGCTGCACCTCTGAACCGGCTTCCATCTTCATCTAGAACCAGCAACGAACAGAAAGATTACATCAGGTCCTGCAGAGCTGTGGGAACATATTCACTCTCCACTTGCATGTCTGGTTTGTGTACCAGGAAGAGTTCAGAGAAAAAAAAAGAAAAAATACAAACTACTGCTGATCAAAACCAAAACCTCCCTCTGAATAACCCGCTTTCAGGTGGAAGAAAACTACTGAGAATTCAACATGGTGGTGGCAGTGTGGTGCTCAGGGACTGCTTTGCTTCATCATGAATTCTGCTTGCCAGCAGAAAAATGGCAGAAAAGACAGAACAGCTCCACAAACTGAAGACTCATTGGGTTCATAAACAAATATGGTGTTTCCACCAAAAAAAACTGTGATTTTAATTAGGTTTAAATCCAGTTTCACAGCGGTACAGCTCTGAAACCAAATCAAAATGATGTCATTAGTGGAGTTACATGCAGTACACAAAATGTAAATGATAAAAGACGGGCTTGAAAAATCAACAACACGCCACGTGGTGCCACTATAACGCAAGTATTTATTATTATTAAAACAATCCTGCAGATGGGTTTTATTCATAAATGTATTACTAAATGAGATACTGTCATTAATCCGTAACGTCCTGAAATCTTTAAGGAAATCAAGTGCTTAGTTTTAATCAGAAAATCTGTCAGTAACACCAATGATATACATATATAGGAATGATTATATATATTTTTAAATCAGCATTTCCCCCATATTACGAGGCACGCTACAAGCTAAAAATATCAAATAATATAAACTTCCAAAAGAAGCTGTTATGTTATTACTACTTTAGTACAATCACAAATACAATCTTTGAAAACTAATTTAGCCTAAAATATTCATATTAAACTTAATATCATTTTAGAATTACAGCCAGTCCAAAGGCAGATAACATAGACCTACTTTTTCCAACAATAATTTAAAAGTATTTTGCTATTATTAGTTTTGTTATTAAGTCTTTCATTGCTACTATGAAGCGCTAATCAAAATAACAGTGACGTCATTGATATGCGTGTTACAATTGTAACAGTCTATGTTGGCGGCAGTAAGAAGAATCGTTAGTGCCATTTGGGATTTTTTTTTTTTTTTTTTTTTTTTTCTCCCCCCACAATGCTTTTAGAAACACAACGAAGCTTGAAACAACCAAGACGAGCCGGTGATCAAGTTGCATCCACATTGCTCTGTTCCTGCTGCACATTTTAAACTGCAGAGCAGTTTGGAAACGTTCAAGACTTCTGGCTCTGGCTGAGGGTGTGGCTTTAGCTTCACGGACTGCAGTAAAACGCAGTGAAAACATTTGCACCAAAAGTTCACCTGGGCTACATGGAAAACCTGGCAAAAACGGCCGAACGGCGTCAAAAACTACGCACTGTTTTACTTCTAGCCCTGCAGCTAAATGAGCAGCTAGGGGTAGCATTGCTATTAATGTTAGCATGCTATGTGGCTAACGTCACTGAAATGAATGAGTTTAGCAGAAGTTCATTTATGATACATTAATACTCCAGTTACTTAGCCTTCATGTTAATATATATCTCAGTATTTGGAGACTGGTGTTAGCGTTTCAATGCTTTCCCTGAAGCCGTGTTAGCCGACGTTGCTATGTTGCTAGCTGGAAGCTTGCATGGAGGGAAATGTCTGCATGCCAGTTTTTTTTTTTTTCTTCTTCTTCTTCTTCTTTACAACAGGACACATTTACTACTTTATTTCATCCGTCATAAGCCATTACTGGTTGAAAATAAGGCTATGCTAACGCTGAAGAGCAATGTGGTTCAGAAACCAATTCCTGTGCATTTTATTAAATTAAATAAAACCCACTCCCACATTAATACCTATGTCTCAGCCTGCAGAGACTGACTCATTTTGTGAGCCTCCGCCGCTGCAACAGCCGCCGCCATGATCTCTTTGTTGGCCCTGTGCGGAAATTTGGCTACAAATATCGTCAGCGGGCAGCCATGTATATTATCTGTTTAGCAAACAGCGGACGCGTGTCCTCTTACCAACACAGACTCGCTTCGTCACTCCCGGGTCTACGGAGCTCCACTTTTATTCAGACCGACACGTAAGAGACCGCGTCAGGCTACACCTCCGTCGCGTCACCGAGAACAACAACACGGAGAGGAGGACGAGGCGGACGACGACAGCGAAGGATCAACTCTGGCGAGAGGCTCCGAGGGTCGGCGGGTGAAGCCGAAAGGTGGCGGAAAACGCCGATTGGAGAGAACGCGAAGATGACCGAGAATGTAGCTTTTTCCTAGCTTACTTCGCTTACAGTAATGCAAAGAAACAGCCAATATAAACGTTTTGATTTTTAACGTTTCAAGTTTTTTCTCGGAAAGAAAAAAAATAAATAAAAAGCTTTTATTTGTTCTTCCTTCTACTGCCTTCTACTGGAGTGGAGTGAGAACTGGGACTACAATTACGAACTAAAGTGTTTCGTTTTGAAACGGATAAAAAGGTTTCTCTGTCCTCGGTTATTTTTCCGTCTTCTTAATGCTCCACATTGAGAGCCAGAAAAACATCTTGTATAAACACTGCACGCTGGGTCGATTTAAGACTGGAATAGAAATACACAAACGTTCAGTTTCATAAAAACAAACCGTCGAGCTGCAGTTGCAACTGTTGGCCATGTGATGGCAGCAAATCTTGCCTTATTTTCGTTATCGCTTCAGTCGCGTCAAATTCTTTTAATCCTCGCCTAATATGATCAAATACACGCGAGTCATCCTTCAAATGCTTGACTAGCAGGTTATTTGAATGGGAAGACCGCGGCTGCATTATTTATCGGGTAATAAACCGCAACACGCGTGCTCTTCCTGCTCCTGTTGACTTGAGCCATGAAATGTGCTCATTAACTCTCGGTGCACCGGGACGCTTTCTGCGGGAATGAAATTGGTGCTAAGCAGCTACAGCTGGTCCAAATCCTGCGAGGACGGGAATGGGATTTGAGTCCAATTTATGGCCATCATTTGTATGTACGAGGTCATTGCAGGCGCCCCTGCACACACACACACACACACACACACACACACACTCTAGCAACACTTGTGGATGTGCTCAGCTTCTCCTCCTGGCTGATTTACTCCCATCAATGTGGAAATAATCTTGATCTGACCTTGCTGTTTAAAAAAAGAAATAAATAAAAGAAATAGCTTCAAGTAAAATCTTAAAATCTACACTTTCCAGCCCTGATAATAAAGCACCTGGTTATCATGGAGAGCTCACAGCAAATCTGATAAACATCCGTCACCAGGCTGCCTTTATTTCTACTGCCAGAGTGCATGTCAGAAACTTGATTGTGCATTGATTTCCAGTAATGATGACCACCAGCTAGGATAGCCTCAGCTAACCATAATTAGCCCAGCACCAGAGGAGAGCTTCCCCCCTTTTTTTTTTTTTTTTTTTTTTTTTTTTTAATAAATTAATGTAACACCGGGAGATACACTGTTGCACATTCTACGCATGTTTTCAGTTTAATTATATTTTGAAAAATCATTAACAATAAAAATTAATGAACGACTGCATCCTCAGCTGCACCTCTCTGTGTGCCTGCAGCTGCAGTTTCGTCGTAGCGGCTAAAATAGGGAATACATTCAAAATAGTACAAAAATGAATTGCCTCAATTTTCTTGAAGAAAACTGAAGTTTGTTTTTCTTTAAATATTATCCGTGTGCCGTCTTCCAAGGCGGTGTAAGGGTGGGTTCAATAGAAATGTTTAAAAGTTCGAAGTTAGACTTGCTCTGAGTCATTTAATACAAAAAATATACAAAGAACTTCAATATTTAAAAAATATACTGCAAAATCATTTTTTAAAAACTGATATCACCAATTTCCTAGTTAAAGTAGATCAAAGCACAGCACAGAGATGCAGGCTTTTTAAAACGGGCTCTATAATTTGTTTTTCTATTGTTTCTGCTTATTATGTTAAAATATTAAATATTTTGTAGACACCCATAAACTTCTGTTTTAAGTTTTAAGTTTGAACAAGACATATGCAAGGAAAAGCAACAAAAACACCTAAAAGTCAGAAGATGATTTGTAAAATTTTAACCGCTCCTGAATTTTGCAACCAAGATCAAAAATTTTGTGGTGCAACTTTAGAAATATTCGCAATATGTTTGTGATAATTTCAGGATATCGCCTTGCTCTCATGTCCACTCATGTATGACGGCAAATGTGACAATGTATTGAAAGCACAAACCATGTATGGAGGCCTCAGTCCTCGACGTCACAGGTTCAAATCCAGGCCTGATGTCTTCCCGCCTCTCTCATTACACACCTTCCTGTCTGACCACTCTCGCATAAAGGCCACTAGAGCCAATAAAACCTTCAAAAAATGAAAAAGTGACAAAGAGGGACAGAGGCAGGTTGTATATGAATGTTTTAATAACATAAACTAACAAAAAGACTCTGGAACTCAGGGAGCCAGAGTCAAACAAAAACAGGAAACCAGGAGCAAAGAGGGAAAAAAACAACAAAACATCAGAGAATCAAGGTAGTTAGGAGGAGTGTGAGCAGGAGAAAGGTTAAAATACTTTGAGGGTGAACGTGGGAACAAAAGACCAGGGCTGATTGGCTAACGGGTTGCAGGTGTGAGGGAAGAGAGTTAACAAGGAGTGACTAGACACAAGAAATAAACATAATAAAGTAGAATCGCTAAGGAGTACCGAGCTAATGTAAAATAGAAACCAAACTGAGCTAATCAGAGATGGAGACTACGGCACACAGAATAATAATTTAAAAAAAAATTAGAACCATATAATCCAATCGGATAAGCAGTAGAGGATGGATGGATGGAAATAATCAAACCAACCAGAAACACAGCTTCTTCCAGGTGGGATTTAGCATCACTACTTGATTTTGACCATTGTTGCAGTAAATTTGCAATAAACTCACAGTCGCGCATAAAACAAATGTGGGCATCTGTTGATTTTGTGTGATCAACATCATCTCAGAAAAACCAAAAAAAATCTGGAGGGACAGTTAAATAATAAAAAGCATCATACTGTTTACACTGGCCAAGTATTTCCTTGATACCAAACGCAGCTCTACTTGTTTGGCAGTTTGCAAATTTATTTGCAGACCTGAGACATTAATTGTGACAAAAGCGAGAAAACAAATCAAGAGAAACGTGAAAGGAGGCACTGCGCTGTGTGAGTCGGAGGAGGATGGGAACATGAAGCAGAAACCTGACTTCAATCCGAAGCCCATCCCTCTTCTCTCCCCTTAAACCCAGCTGTTAAAGCCCCCGGCTTAATGCAAGTCTCTGACACCCCCATCGACATCCAGCCCTCCGTGTCACTCTCTCTCCCGTCTTTTCATCTTCTTCTCTTCTTCCATTTGAACAGTGTATCTCACACTGTGTATTTTTAATCACGCAGTTATACATATATACATGTATATATATATATGTAAAGAATCACGGCCCAGTCCAATTCTTGGCGATGTATGTGACACGCACGTCTCGTGTTGGGCGAACCGTCTCTGCGCTGATTCTGTGATGCCCAGCGAATAAATGATATTCCGTCGACGTCGTTGTCTGCCTTTCGATGCAGACCTCAGTCAAAGGAAATACCATACCTGCCAGTCAAGCAGGGGGCGCCGTGGCAGAGGTCAGGTCACATGGCCGCGCCGGGAGGTCAAGAGAGCGAGCAAAAAATACGAACACAGAGCCAGGAACACGTGGTGCATTTGAATACCACTGACCTTATATGCATGCTGCTTTTCATTGTGGTGTTGAATTACCTGAATTGCATATGAACCAGCGCACCTGGCTGGGGTTGCCATGGATACAGGGCCCCACTCTCTTACTCTCCCTCTCTCTCTCTTGCTCTGTATCTCATAAAGCCAGGCCCTTAAATTTGAAGATGCGAGTTTCCGAGATAGAAAGAAAAACTGTGGCTCGGTATCAAGCAGCAGCTGTGAGGCAGGGAAGTTTATCTGGACACGGAGCCGGCGCTGGCCGACCCAAACCTCCCGCTAATCTGGCCGGAGGCGGCGGCTCGCATCGGCCGATCTCAATAAGCCTGGCTCCTTCCTCCTTCCCAGCAGCCTCCCCTCCCCCACCACTCCCATTTTTACTTAAAGGTTAAATATGTTCAAGTCTAATCACATCGCCACGAGCACTTTAAATAAGTCACCTCTCAGTGGATATATCAAGGTAAGGATTTTTCTTCTTCTTTTTTTTTTTCTTTTTCTTTTTTTCCCCTCGACTGAATCTCGAGACACGGAGAGAGTCTAAAATGTAAATGTGATTCCGTTTTCAGTTTCATTACGAAACAATCATTGCTTTGCCAGTAACTTCCACTCTTACAGACAGACAGACAGACAGCCGGCTGCGAGGAAACAAATTACACCTTTCACTTCCTGGTGTGATGAGCACAAATTAGCCGAAATGCGACGGCGAAAAAGTCGAGCCACGACAACAGAAGATGACATATGCAAACAGACAAACAAAAAAGTCAAAAGCAAAACAAGAATAAGATACGCAATCCTAACAACAAAACCAGTAATAATAATAATATTAATAAGAAGAAGAAAAACTTTTTATTTGGGGTTTTTTTCCCCCCCCCAAATGCTGAGATATTCTCATCAGTTCAATTTACTTGGAATAGGCACTTTATAATACAAATCCATCCATTCAGAGCTTATTTAGCTTGTTCTAAGGCCTGTTTCTCCTTTTGGTTCCAGTTTCATTATGAGTTTAAATGATTGGAAGGAGTCACAAACAAACAAACAAACAAAATTAAATAAAGAGTGCCACAAGTTTAAGTTAGCATGAGCATCACCAATTAGGTGGATTTGGAGATTGTGTACAAAACTATTAGCAACAGTAGCTCCCCTAATGATTCAGGTATGCCTCGTTTCTACTCAATCCGGCAAGTGTCAATGTGGCTGGATTCATGCTGAACCATAAGAGAGTTTCTGCCACCAGCTGTCCACCATATTAGTGCAACAACGAATGCAAAGAGCAAGTACATCTCATGTTGTCATAGGAACACATGTTTTTTCTGTTTCAAAATCAATGAACATGAATCAATGTGACATCGGTAGCTCCGTGCCGTTGTCCGCCGGAGTCGAACGAGTTACCAGTTTTATGGAAACTACTTTGGATGAAGTGCGCTTGTGTTGAGATTGCCTACGACTTTTGCTGCTGATTTTAGGATGTTTGCAGATATTTTTTATTGATACCGTCATCGTATCCGTCAGCTAAAAAAGTGGGTCAGTACGAGGGGGGAAAAAACCCCGTAGAGTTCATTATACCCAAATGTCCCCCTGGAGCAGTGCTTACCACAAAGGGGTGTCACTGTGTGCAGAGTGAGATTATTTCTCAGGGCAAAATTAGATTGAAAAAATATTGCATTTTGTCCCCAGATAAATTAAGCCTCTGTTTAGTAACTGACTGTTATGACCGTCTTTACAGCAGGTATTTGGTTTGAAATAAGGCTGAAAAGTTTGGAAGTGAACGTCTTAGAGGACATAATTAAGAAGGCCGGTAAGGTCAAAGTCCTTCAGAAAAGAAAAACATCCACCATGCTGGGAATCAGTCGGCAAAGAGCCATGGAGAAGGTTTAAGATTAGAGGCAGCAGGAGCGGCTTCAAGGTGAAAGTGGATCAGGCAATAAGAACCATCTACGTCTGGTCATTTTCCCCTATAAGAGCAAATGATGTGGTAAAAATGACTCCCTGAGACTTCATGCAGTGATTATAGACATATATTTAAAAGCAGTCGCGAGAATCTAACAACATAGTAAAACTGAAAGACAAGTGAAATATTTGTGAGCAAAACCTTCGCCACAAGCCTTTTATTTGTTTCCCAGTCACCTCGTGCAGTAGGAATGCAATAGGTGACATGTACACAGATGGAAATCCACAGTCCTTTGTGTGTGTGTGTGTGTGTGTGTTAGACCTCTCTCCGTCATAACATGTCATTTTAGACACTATTATTCCCAACGGAGGCAGACGCTTCAGCTCAGTGACACAGACACACACACACACACACACTGATGACCTGCTGTGTCCAGGTTCAGGACTGTCGCTGATTCAGGACTTTACCTTTTCCTCTGAGTGTGTTTTACAGGCTGTGTGTGTTGGGGTGTATGTTTGTGTGTGTGTGCGTGTTGGTGTTGTGTTCAGGTGCAGTCAGCTCTTTGTTCTGTCTCGTCAGGGTTTTAATGAAGCTCACAGATTAACACACTAACCTCGGGTGTGTGTGTGTGTGGGTGTGTGTGTGTGTGTGTGTGTGTGGGCGTGTGTGTGTGCGTGTGTGTGTGTGTGTGTGTGCGCGTGCGTGCGTGAGGGTCCTCAGTGAGATAATTATCTCTTTTCAGCTGGAGAACCTTCTGGACCGAACCGGACACACATGAGGAGAACCTGATCTGCTGGTTTGAACTTCTGGACCCAACACAGCTGAATGAGTTCACTTCTTTTTTACCAGAACCCAACAGAACTTCTGCTGGCCGTCTCATGGCCTCACTTAGTTCTGGAGGCAGGAGTCAGAACGGGCCTGGGTCGGTCCGATCCTCAGCTAAAAGTATCACAGCACTGCAGCTGTAAAACGTGTAAGCTAGCATTTAGTTTGTTTTGATTGTTGGGTCTGAACATAATGAAGCTAACACGATAAAGTTAATAGCAAACAGGCCAACCGCTAGCTGCTTCAGCAGCGTAGCCGCTAGCTGCTTCAGCAGCGTAGCCGCTAGCTGCTTCAGCAGCGTAGCCGCTAGCTGCTTCAGCAGCGTAGCCGCTAGCTGCTTCAGCAGCGTAGCCGCTAGCTGCTTCAGCAGCGTAGCCGCTAGCTGCTTCAGCAGCCAGTTAGTCTGTATTTTAGTGTTCCAGATTGGAGGCGCTAGCTGTAAAGCACATTATAAATCATCAACAGAACCGGCAGGAAGAACCAGAACCTCTGCAGGTCTGGACCTCAGTGTGACCCATAAAGTCATGGTTCTGGTTCTGTGGTTGATCTGCTGCTGAGTAAAACCCAACCGGGGAAGTCCGGGTGCCAGTACTGACCCAGCCCGCCTAATGTCAGGAACTGTCCTGGTGGCCACCTTGTTGGGTCATGTGACCGTTACTGTGACAACAGGGGAGCTCCTGATGCTTCTCAGATTAACTAAATTATTCCTGCAACATGAGATTAAGTCAGCATTTCTTACTCAGATTAACACACACACACAGCGACACACACAGCTGCAGAGGGTCTAATCCTGTCCAGAGATGTCAGTCGGTGATTAGTGTTTGGGTCCAAATCCCTGATCACAGTCAGGATTATTGTTGGAGACAATGTGAGAGTGTGTGTGTAACTGTGTGTGTGTGCGTGGGTGTGTGTGTGTGTCCACACTCTCTGCTGCTGTGTCGCATTCAACCCGGTTCTGATGTATGAGTATTCTTGCCAGTGCCAGGTTCGGTTCTGGACCCGGTTACCTGAACTGGACCTTTCTTCAGAAACTTGGACGAACAGGATTGGTTCTGGTCAGGCCAGTTTCTGCCTGTCAGAAGCGGGTCGTGTTCAGAACCTGCTGGGTTTCCTGCGTCCGGAGCAACAGCGAAGGCAGCGCGGTGCGTTCGCTGCCTTGCATTTGCTGCCTGCGGGTCCGTCTGAGCGCGCTCGGTAACCTCTGTGGGCCGAGACGTCTTTGAGTTTCTGGGTCACGGCGAGCCGGGCGGCACCGACCCGCTTAGCGATCGTCTGCAAGTGTGTCAGAGTGTAACCATGGCAACCGGGACCCCTGGCACTGGCCCGGGTTAAGAGAGGCTAACGACTCCCTGAGCGACTTCCTGGTTCTGACGGACCGGCCCAGTTTCTCTCTCTTAGCTGCAGGTGACCTTCTAAGGTCAAAGGTCAGGAAGGGGAGCAGTAGTACTTCTCTGATTGGTTCCTACAGAGGTTCTGGTGCGATTCTGTTCGGGTTCTGGATCCACAGCAGGTCTGCTGTCCTCTGTTGAGGCTCTCCTCATCCGGTGCTGGTCCACTCCCCCCGACAAGCAGAAACCTGCAGCAGAACCTGAATGAGGTTCTGATAGAGGTTCTGGTTCTGAGTTGGCCAGTATCTGTTACTTTTCAGGAGAACCAGAACCGGTCCGTTCCATCCTCTTCCTCCTCCTCCTCTTCTTCGCCTGGAGGCACTGCAGAGGAAGAGGAGGGTCAGATAATCAGTGTGTATGTTACAGGGTAATTATTAGTAATTAGCATATTATTCTAATACCGTCATGCAGACAGCCTTGAGTGCAGCCGGATAACACACACACACACACACACACACAGCCAGAGGCAGCAGGCTGACTTCTGCATAATTCATGTTTGGCCGCAGGCGAGTTAGCTTGGTGTGCTAACCCTGATGCTGGTTGTGTTCCTGCTGGAGATCACAGTTTACACACACACACACAGTTCCAGAGCTCGTTTTACTTCTCTTAGACTGATGGAGCGTCAGGTTCGGTCCAGACAGCCCGGTTTGGACCTCGGTCTTTCAGTTTGTCTCCAGCAGAACTCCGTCCAGCCGGACCCGACTGGACGTCTCCTGTCCCTGTGTGTTGGACAGCTTCTGTCCCTCTGCTGTCATCACGCCTTGTCCAATCAGTTGTCAGGACCCAGGGTGTTAGCTCGCGGCTAACTATCCACATGACACATTAGCTGAGCCTGGTTCCATCCAGATAATTGGGCCGAGAGTGTCAGCGGGTCAGGAGCTGACTGAGCAGCTTCCAGCCTTCAGGGTTCTGCTTCTTCTTGAATAACCGACCAAAACCTTTGCGGCGCCGTCTGAACCGATTGTCTGGGGTTCTGCAGGCATTTAGTTTGGATCAGAATCAGCTGACAGTAAGAAAGCATCGCTTAGTTTCAACCCACAGTACCAAAGAGAACCAGGTTCTTTTTTTATCATTTTGGTTTGGACGGACAGACGGACCGATGATGGATGTTTTGAGTGTCCTAGTTAAAGCAAGGCAGTCTGGGTTTCTGTTTGTGGTGTTTCTGCTGCTGGAGGTTTTGTTGGTTTCGGCTCCATGTTGGATCCAGTTGAGTCCAGCGTTGTTAGCTGCCTCCTGTTTCCTGTTTCCTGTTTCCTGTTTCCTGTTCCTTCATTTCCTGTCCGCTCTGCTCCAAGCTGGGATTGTTTTGGCCTCAGCCTGAGGCGTTTTCCTCGCTGGGTTTCAGCCGGCGCAGCGGGACCCTGACCCCGTTCTGGGACACACGTCTGTGTCTTTCTTGGGGTTTAAATTTCATCTTGAAGATCATAATCTGGATTATTTTAATCTGAACCTTTCTAATCTCTTTTATTCTCGTACAGCTGTCCTCTTATTAAAGTCTCCTCTATTTGGAGCTCGATGTTTGGCTCCGTTCGGCCGGACCAGCTCCAGCAGAACCTGTTGACCAGGTCTGGTTCTGCTGGGGAAGGCGGGTCGGCGCCTACAGAACCTGATTCTAGAGGAAAGGTTCTGAAGCCCAGTGCGTCGTTAACATTCAGCTGGTGATCCAACGCTGGCGACCGCAGAACAATAAGACTCTGTGTGTGTGTGTGTGTGTGTGTGTGTGTGTGTGTGTGTGTGTGTTCTGATGTCAGACCCAAACAAACTGGATCTACTTCATTTACAATGAGTAAATCATAGGATCTGATAGATGGATCAGTTTGGTTCTGGGTGGTTCTGATTGAAACGGATCAGCTCTTCGGGTCACTGGCTCTGAAGGACTTGAAGTCCTAGGCAGACTTTGGAACTGAAGGAAAGAAGGGTTCTGGATTAAACGTTTCCTGAAGTGGACCGGAACCAGCCGACTGTTAGAACTTGATACCCGACTGAGTTCAGCTTTGCTGGACTAGAGAACAGCTGGAGACACTTTAAACCATAAACGGGTCGATTTCCTGATGAGAACATGTCATCACATGATCCGGTCCGATACGTACTGACTGTTGGTGACTCAGATCACAGCCTGGTGCTGGTTCTGTACTGATGGATGAACTTAAAGTTTTAATCAGAGGGAAGCGTTTTAAAGCGTTTCCTGATTTCCATGAAGCTAGCATAGTTAGAGAGCCACAGTTAGCCTTAGCTCATGGTTAACCCAGGCTCATGGTTAGCCTTAGCTCACGGTTAGCCTTAGCTCACGGTTAACCTTATCTTACGGTTAGCCTTAGCTCACGCTTAACCTTATCTAACAGTTAGTCTTAGCTCACGGTTAACCTTAGCTCACAGTTAGCCTTAGCTCATGGTTAACCCAGGCTCATGGTTAGCCTTAGCTCACGGTTAGCCTTAGCGCACGGTTAGCCTTAGCTCACGGTTAGCATTGGCTCATCGTTAACCCAGGCGAATGGTTAGATTTAGCCACCAGACTGGCTTTAGCGGCTCTGCAGCAGGAGCTACCTGTGGTAGATCAGGCTACCATCCACCTGAAACAGCGAGTCATCCATGCAGGCGGATCCGGTCAGCGTTCCGGGCGTGGCGTCGGTGTTTGAGCCCCACAGCTTTATGCGAGCCGTTAGGCTGTGGAGGAGAGCAGAGCCAGCTGTCTGCAGCAGGCAGGAAGGAAAAAACCTTCCAGCTCCATCGCAACAGGAAGTAGACACAGCCTGGAAAAGTCACGCGTCGCCTGAGCGCCAGCTCTGCAGGAAATACTCGTCTCCATGGCAACATCAGCAGGCCCACAGCGGCCCGTCCCCTCCTTCTCCCAAAGGTCGCAGGTCAAGACCCCTCCTCGGGTTTCAACACATGCTTTCATCAGGATTGGTGCAGCAAGGTTTCTGTAACCATGGCAACAGCACCAAAAACACAAGAACCTCTGAGTCCAAAGGGAAACAGAACCAGGCCCGGGACAATGAACCACAGAACCTTTCACGAGAGCTCTGGAGAACAAACTGGGTCCAAACCCAGAAGGTCGGGTCAGAACGGGTCTGGATCAGAAGAACCCGATAGTCCGGCTACAGATCAGAACCAACTGACCCGGGTCCCAAGAACGTCATTTCCCCTGGTCAGTTCGTCCGGGTCGGTTCCCCCAGCCGACTTCCTTCAGCTGTTGATCAATAACTGCTTGTTTTGATTAATTACAGCCCTGCTTCATCACACACACATTCAGACAGGTGTGTGTGTGTGTGTGTGTGTGTGTGTGTCCTGCCAACACACTCAGCCAGGAATGCTCTGCGGATCCCAGGAGATGTTTCTATCTCATTTCTTGCGAGGCAATGAGAGAAACGGATCATGACCTCTGACCTTTCCACGCCTCCAGCCTTCCATTGATGCCAGGACAGGTACTGCTGGGTTGGGCCCAGTTCACAAACCCAGAACTAGGACCAGGTCAAGGTCCTGACCCTGACATATAGTAATGGCTGCAGCCAGCGATGAAGAGAACCAGAAGGTCCGGACCGGTCCGGACCGGGAGCAGATCGGTGATCAGGGTGAACAGCGGCTGATCCATCATCAGATCCAGAGATGGATGAATGAATTTTCTGCAACATGAGTTGATGATGAGTCTGAAAAGGAGTGTGATGAAATTTAACTTCTTTAATCGTACATCTGGTTTCCATTCATTAATTCATAACATCAACAGTCTTCCTGTTTCCAAAACAATAATAATAATAATGATAACTATGAAACAGTTAAATAACGATGGATGTTATAGTTCAGCATCAGCTGTGAATGTTGACAAACCAGATAGATTCGGATCCAGCTAACTGAGATTAGCTTTAGCAAATGGATGCCTGGTAAATATTCCAATAAAATAATATTTGATCATTTTTATTAAATTAGAAATAAATCACCTTTTGTAGAACTGATAGGTAATCTATAGGTGCTGCAGCGATCAATAACTCTAACTTGGAAAACAATGAAAGAGTTTAAATGAACACAAAGAACTGAATGTTTTTCTGTTCACACATTTTATATCCAAACGTGAGCATCAGTAGTCCTTATTCCGGAGTTTCTAATGAGCATCCGGCTGTTTACTCCTCCACATCCGCGGCTAGCACCTGCAGCTAGCACCTGCAGCTAGCACCTGCAGCTAGCATCTGCAGCTAGCATCTGCAGCTAGCACCAGCAGCTAGCATCTTTGGGAACCTGCAAGTTCCTTCTTCAGAATTCTGAACAAGCCAGGATTAAGGTTTATTCCTTCCTCGCTGTTTTAGGGTAACGATGTTACCCTAAACATCGTTTGAAATTTAACTTCTTTAATCTTTAATGTAACTAAAGTTTTACAGCTTTAGTTACATCTGAGGAAAAACCCACATGCTGCTTCTCATGCAACATGTGAAGTGCTTCACATGTTGCTTCACATGTCAGGTTCATGAACCAGACAGATTATGAACCTGTCTGACTGCTTGGGAAGGTTTCCTCTCTGGAAACAAAATGGCTGCCGGACCGACATTAGCAAAACTGCAGCTAGATGGACGACGAGACTTCTGGGACAAAGTCCACTGGACAGACAGGAGACGGAGCAGAACCATCTGCAGAACCACATGATCCACATGTACTAGCAGTACCAGCAGAACCAGCGGTACCATCCTCTGTCCCAACTCGGTTGACGGTTATATTTAGCTTCATGTCATCAAGTCCAGATTCATCTTTGCTGTTCAGCAACTCAGAGGCTCAGATTAGTTTCTATTTTCCTGAGGCAGCGCTGGGCTGTGTGTGTGCGTGTGTGTGTGTGTGTGTTCAGTTTGCTATATAGATGCAAATTCATAGAAGCAGATTAAACAGATTGTGTCTGGTATCTGTTGACGAGCTAACACTGCCCAGCGGGATGATCCTGTGTGTGTGTGTGTGTGCGTGTGTGTGTGTGTGTGTTTAATGCGCCTTCTGTTACAAAGGAAGAAAATGAGCCTTCCAGCTATTTAATGTCAAGGCTTTCAGATGACGGCCACACACACCCGCAGTCATTACATTGAAGAGGCTGACGAGGCGTCAGAGCCACACACACACACACACACATCAGAGTGGGTGTGTGTGCCGGCATGAATGGAGGGATTTAGATGTCTTTGAGTCGGGAGGAAGGAGGAGGCTTCCATCTATTATGAGTGTGTGAGGAGCCGGCAGCGAGCATGCTGGGAAATGGTAATGAACTGGAACCGTCTCCCTCTGAAGAACGACATGTTTACAAGCTGCTGCGTCTGCCGAGCGCGAAGGCAGAGCGAAGGCAGCGCGAAGGCAGAGCGAAGGCAGCGCGAAGGCAGCGCGAAGGCAGAGCAAAGGCAGCGCGAAGGCAGCGCGAAGGCAGAGCAAAGGCAGCGCGAAGGCAGCGCGAAGGCCCGACTGGACCGCAAAAACGGCTTCTTCAGCCTACATCTGAAACCAGTTGGAGAATCCAGAACCCCAAACTTCAGCGACTGAATGGACAACTGGGAACACTGGTTCTGAACTGGAGAACATGTCCAGACCAAAGAAGAAGGTCCGTGAACGCAGCAGGTTCTTGGGTCTTGAGGGTCAACAGCAGCTCTGGAACAGACCGGTACCAACCCAACGACATGGTTGGTTCTAATCCATGCGTTGTTACCACGGTGCAAGAAGACTCTCCACCGCCCAGCCTGCTGGTGGTCAGACGGCCCAGCAGGAGGCGCCGGTGCACGGCGGATTGGTCCGTCAAACTACCCACTAACTGAACTGGTACCAGTTCAGTCCTTCATCCAGTGTTGAACCAGTTCATCCTGAACAACTAGTTTTAAGTTGAGTTGATTCTGAATTCATGCTCCGAGTCTGAAGTCTTTGTGGTCCCTGTGAGCTCTGAGGCAGCAAGAACTCCTAGTCAAAGTAAAATCGAAGAACACTCGCTCAGTAACACACGGGGACAAACTTGTCGGCGCCTCTCTGAGGCGGTGATGAAACAGCTTGAAACTGACGGCAGGAACGAAGGAGAGACGTGGAAACGTCTCATTCAGGCTGTTTGTCCTCAAACTGTTGGCATCGCTGCCCTCGGGGTCGGCCTCAGGGTCGGCCTCAGGGTCGGCCTCAGGGTCGGCCTCAGGGTCGGCCTCAGGGTCGGCCTCAGGGTCGGCCTCAGGGTGACATGTAGAACTGACACCAGAACTTCCTTCTGTTTTTATGTCTGACGTTTTGTAAAACACTTTGTGCTTTAAATAAATTTTACTTCATTTCTCAACACAAACTCTGAGTTTAGTTCAGATCTTTGGGTCTGATGTTTCCTAGACATGTGGTGGGGTCCAGATTCACAGCGGATCAGAACCGTGACTGAGATCTTTCTGGTTGTTTTTCAGCGTGCCTGGCCGGTCAGGGTCCAGACTGCACTCTGGTCCAATCCAAGGAGGACGACTTTGACTGGGAGCAGGGCGACACCAGAGGGCAGCCCAACAGCAACCCGTGGATCCCTGCAGGTACGCTGTGCTGGTCCAGGTGGAGTTCCTCAGGGAACGTCTCGGGCCTTTTTCTAACATGTTTCCTAACTGTCAAACTGAAGCAGATCTGTGCAGCTTGTTTCTCCTGCTGTGGGTGTAACTCGGTGGAGTCCAGAGTCCCGGCATGTCTTAGCTCCCTCCCTGGTTCTGCACACCTGAGTCCAATGAAGGTTCATTAGCAGAACCTCTGCAGAACTGAAGAGTTGCAGAAGAGGCATTTGGACCATCTGAATCAGCTGGGATGGAGCAGAGACAGGCAACCCTGGAAACAGTTGCACTGATTCCGGTCCATGAACGTCTGGCTTCCTGTTGGCTTTACGAGTCCGGGTTGGACCTGACCAGGACCTCCTGGTTCTGGTCAGAACTCCAGCAGCGGGTTCTGGACCGGCAGGTTCTGGGTTTGTCAGTCTGACGTTGCAGGAATCAAAGTTTCTCTGATCGGAGCTGCTAGAAGGCCCGCTGTGGAACCGGCTTTATGTGACTGGAGGGTCAGGGCAGAGGTCAAAGGTCAGCCGTGCTCTAGCTCTATAACCCTAGATCTATGAATCTGGATCGTTCCTGTTTCCTAACTGCAGTTTCAGAAGGTTTTGTCTGATCCTTCTGGGTTCTAGTGGTTCTTGTTGTGATGATTGAACACCGTCAGGTGATGGAGTTAATCAGCTGGCTATCGAAGCTTAGTGAAGTGGTGCAGTCCTCATGCGGTCACGCTGCTGTTCCTGCAGGTCTGTTGTCAGAGTAATGAAGTATCGAACCGTCGCTTTAACGCTCGCTGGCTCTCTGTTTGGGCCGCCGCCGCCATTGTCTTATCTCCTATTGACCTGCATCACTTCCTGCCTGAGTTATGGACGGACAGCCAGAGTTCACAACGAGCCGGGCAGATAACGCCGGCTACGCGCCGTTTGTCTCATGCTCACAGAGGTTAACCCGCTGACGAATGAGAATGCAGCAGTCCTAAATCACAGAGCCAATCACGTGAGAGACAGGCTGAGCGAGGACACACAGGGAGGAGGCAGTTAGAGTCTGTTCACTGTGAGTTATGGAGGAGGAGGAGGAGCAGGAAGAGTTCAACTCCTTCCTGCTTCACCGTGTGACTAACTGCAGCCAAACCCAGCAACCAGACACACACACACACACACACACACACACACACACACCCACACACGCACACACACACACGCACACACACACACGCCTCTGTAGGTCAGTCTCCTCCCGGCTGATGTGTGCAGCGTTGAGCAGGACATTAAATCAAACCAACCCTCCACAACCCGGATCCGACCTGAAACAGAACCAGGAGACTCAGACCGGTTTTACCCCAGCGACTGGACCGCTTTACTGAAGCCAACCAGAACAAACACAGAACTCTGGTCCCGGTTCTGGTCCCAGTTCTGCAGGCCGTAGAACAAGTTCCTGCCGTGTTGTCTGGTTCTGTAGATCAGTGTGTCCAACCCGAGTCCTGGTTCAACCAAGGCCTGTTCACCAGTGACTCGGACCGGGTTGGGAAGCACTGATCCGACCCCTCAGCGGCAGGTTGGACCCGGGAGTCTCTCACTGAGGTTCTGGTCTGGTTCTCCAGCATCAGGTCCGATCCGGTTCCTTCTGTGCGCCTGTCAGTCACTGCTGAGGGCTGAGGCCTCTCTGGGTTTTAGTTGATTGGCTCCAATCAGAACGAGCAGAGGGAACACACACACACACACGCACACACACACACACCTACACGCACGCGCGCACACACACACACACACACACCGCTCCATGAAAGCCTTTGGTGTCTCTGTGGGTTCAGGGTGTATTAATATTTCTAATAGGCTGTTATCAGCTCACTGCCAGCTGTACACAACAAACACACACACACACACACACTCTCTGTGAAGCTGCAAGGCAAATATAAACACACACACACACACACACAGTCGGCCTGGCTGTGCGTCGTGTGATAACTCCCACAATGCCTTTCTGTGTCAAAGAGACCTGGAGGTCAAAAACACTTTTCAGCGTGTGTGTCTGTTAAAACGAGTTAAACACAAACACACACGTTCTGGCTTTAAAGTGAAAACAGATAACACACACACACACGCCCAGCTGCAGGTAAACAGTGTTTAAAGGTGAGTCAGGGCGAGCGACAGAGAGGAAGAAGTTGATTCTTTATGAAGAATACACACCGTGTCTGTGTGTGTGTGTGTGTGTTGTTGTTGGGTTAACGAGTGTGTTAACGGGTTTATCAGCGTGTCGGCACGCTGCTGCACATTCTGCTGCTGAATGCGACGGT
This sequence comes from Poeciliopsis paucimaculata, assembly GCA_903067055.1. Lineage (NCBI taxonomy): Eukaryota > Metazoa > Chordata > Actinopteri > Cyprinodontiformes > Poeciliidae > Poeciliopsis > Poeciliopsis paucimaculata. The sequence continues at coordinate 63,421 of CAEGAD010053736.1, forward strand.
TCGCTGGAGCAGCAGCGCCTCAGAAGTACATCAGCCAATCAGGTGAGAGCTCGCCGCCTCCCCATTGGCTGCTTTGATCTGTGCTGTTCTCTAACGGGTCCAGAACCGTTCAGAACCACTGGGTTCTGCCACACATGGGTCCCCATCTGAGGCTCTGTTTATTCTGTATTTGCTGCTTTGGTGATGATCTTCCCATTGGCCACAGAGCATTGCATTGTCTAAATGACTTTAGAAGATGGCTAGCTCAAGCTAACAGGTGTGTCGGCTTCTGGCCCCGCCCTCTTTACTTGGTTGCTGTTTGGACACGCCCCCTGACAGCATCCCAGCCAGAATGTCATCGCTGTAGAGCCTGAAGCATCGGCTGCTCTGATCCATCGCATGAGGCCCTCAGAGTTCTTTTCCTACCGAGCTGAGCCCAACTCACCGAGGTCCTCCTTCCACCAAACTTTACACTAGACACATTACAGCCAGACTAGTCCTGTTGTCCTGGACAAGCCAATCGTAGACTCTTACCATCTCATCAAGTTCTGATTGGTCTGCTCTGCAGAGAGATGGTGACCTCTCTGTGACCTCTGTACCTCAGGACTCTGACCTCTCTGTGACCTCCCCTCAGGCCTGAGTTCTGTCAGAGGAATCATTGATCATAACTGATTTCTGATGGTCTCTTTGCCTCAGACCCAACAGAACTCTGGTTCTGGTTCTGTTGGGTCTCAGTCCCTTTAGGCTGGGTGTCCTTGTGCAGTCTGGATCTGGACCTCTGCTGCCCCTCTCCCACCTGTTGCTGCACACTGAACGCCAGCTGACTTAGACACATTGCTGTGAGCAGAAAACCTCCAGAGGTCATGACCTGGAAGCAGACGGCGCTCCGCCTGAACTACCACTGGTTCCAACCCGCAGCTGGTTGGTTAAGAGTTTAACTGGTTAACGGTTGGTCAGCTAGCAGCTAGCTGGTTGGTAGGTTAGTGGTTAGTAGCTGTTCGGTTGCTGACTGTTAGATAACTGGTTACTGGTCAGAGGTTGAAGGGATAACTGGCTTATTTGTTATCACCAGTTCATGACGGCTTTACTGGTTCATACTGGTTTTGGAACCAGTGTGTGTTGAATGAATACGTGACTGCACCTTTAAACTGAAGATCAGTTTGATGTTTTCAGAAATTTAAACTTTCAATCGGCTCCTGAAATAAATCCCTGAAAGCAGGAAGGCAGCACACACACACACTTCCTGCTGGTGTGTGTCGGTAAATCTCTTCAATGCGCTGCAGCTGCCTCTCCTCACGTCTTGATACAACTCTGGTAATAGAATTATGCCTCCATCTGTGTGTGTGTTTTGGTGTGTGTGTGTGTGTGGGTGTGTGTATGTAAGAGAGAGTGAGCTGGCCCTGCTGGGATTGGCTTAGAGCTGGCAGGACTCAGCTGTGATTGGCCGACAGGTGAGAAAGGGGCGGGACATGACGCAGGCACTGTTAGTGTTTGTTCCTCCTCCGCTCTGATTGGTCAACAGGGTCACAAACCCGCCAATGACGGAGGTCTTCGTAGGATGAAGAAGGGTCCGCCTGCAGCTCCTTCAGAACCACCTGATGGTTCTGGACCGGATCAGAACCAAGCAGAACTCTCTCAGCGTTTGGGCTGGACCGAGCCACAGGGACAGAACTCGGTGTTCAGGAACCAATCAGAACCAGAACATTTCCATGTGAATGAGCTCATTAGAACCCATCAGAACCAAAGTTTTTTTCTTCATCAGTCCTCCTCTTCCTCCCACCACTGTGATTAAAGCTCTTGTTTTTCAAATCGATTCTCCTCAAGGGCTATTGATCTGCTGACACACACACACAGTCCTGTTAGAGGTCGACCAGTCAATTGTTCTCAGATTGGAGAATCGTCTGTTTGAGGCTGGAGGTCGATCCGGTTCCCAACAGATTCCTGCAGAGAAGAAAACCGTCTGCTTCCTGGTCGGACAGAACCCGCTCCAACCCTACCTGGAGGAGAATCCTGTGGTCCAGAACCCAGTAGATGTAATCAGACGGGTTCTGATGAGGCAGAACTTCAGGGAACAGAAACATTAGATTGCTGTGTTAGCTGGTTCTGGTCCAAAGTTTAAGCTGCCAGAGGCACATTGAAAGCCCTGAACCATGGAGGCTTAGCCCCGCCCACTAGCAGTAAAGGCTTAGCCCCGCCCACTAGCAGTAAAGGCTTAGCCCCGCCCACTAGCAGTAGAGGCTTAGCCCCGCCCACTAGCAGTAAAGGCTTAGCCCCGCCCACTAGCAGTAGAGGCTTAGCCCCGCCCACTAGCA